>JAODAL010010462.1:0-22500 GCA_025379985.1 Phyllomedusa bahiana | reverse complement strand
AATATATTGCTTTTGTTTTGCTTTGTTGAGGAGATTTTATCTGCTCTAAGGGCCACATGTATCACACGGTTTTGGCCTAAAACTCACATTTTTGCCTATAGGTTTCTATGGGGAAAAAAAGTGAATTTTAGACCAAAGCCGTTTCATACATGTGGCCCTAAGTGCACACAGGTCGGCATCTGAGATCAGGGAGTGACATCACCACAGGTTGGGTTGCCTGCAGCTTGACAATGGAGTGTGTTATCTCTAACAAACAAAGGAGACTTATCACTTGTTTACTTTAGAGCTGAGAACTTCAGAGCTCATAGATGAGATCTAATTGCACTGACATGAGAGAGCTGTGAATATGGAGCTGATATGCTAATCACTGTTAGGCTATGTTCGCGTATTCGCCGCTAGTAATTGACATGTCACTTATCTCCCCCAGCGGTGTATTGTGCGAGCGGGGAGAGGAGGCGTAATCCATAGTTCTCTATGAGAACTGTGGATTACCGTAATTATTGGGACGTATTTCGCCCCGTATTGAGCGCAGTCGAAATACGTCCCAATTTAAGCCGTGTGAACATAGCCTTAGTGTATGTTCACATGGCGTACTGGGGCGTGTATAGTACGCGCCACAGTAGGCCGTGTGTTTTGGAAGTACGTGCTGATCACTTCTATTATCGGCGTAAGTGCCGCGAAGAAGTGACCTGTTACTTCTCTCCCCGGGCGTACAATACGAGTATTGTACGCTGGGGGAGATGAGGCGTAAATCATAGTTCTCTATGAGAGCTATGAATTACCTTAATTGCGGCGCAATTACGCAGTGTGAACATACCCTAATAGAACCACCCACAGCCTTACCAGGAAGAGACAGGACGCATGAATCTGAAACTGCTTGAGGCTCTGAAACAGTATGGTGAGACAACCCCTTTAAGGAAAATTAGAGTCTTTGGCTTCCTGGAGAGCCAAAGCCTCAGAAGAATAACCTAATATGGGGAGTAAAGGGAAAATTGAAGCTGTCCAGGTCACTGATGGTCCCATCAGGTCACTGATGGGCTTGATCTCAATGAAGGTTTTTGGTCTCTTGGTGGCCAGAGCTACAATTAGGCATTTGTGGGAGCTTGGTAGACCAAGGCAAAAAACGAACTAATGTTCAGAGCCAGGAGGTCCATGGTCTTAGTGGGAGTTGGGTTACCAAGGCCTCCATGCCTTTTTGTTGCCTAATTGGCCAGTCTGTAGAGCAAGCCAAAATGAGGTCTGGAACAATGAGTCCCTCCAGAAAAAGAATACTGTCGATGTATTCCTGTATTTCTGGCAATGCAATATGAAGTTGACAGTAAAGCTCTTTTAATATTACAGTGATACCGTTCTATGTGAGTTGGGAGTTGCCATAGAGAGAAACATTCCATTATCAAGTGCTTTGGCCAAGCTTCGTTTGCATGGTTTATGAAGGTGAAGCCAGGGACATCGTTAAAGGAGAACCTATGACCAGAGTGGCTCTAAAGACCGTCAATGAGTTGGCAACCATGAGAGAGAGGATTAGTTTTTCTTGTGAATGAAGCATCTGTGTATGAAAGCGTCGCGCCGCCCCCCTCCACCGCGCCTCCACACCATGTGGTAAGTGACACTCGCAATACAATGGAATGTGCTTCCTACATTCGTTTTTCCGAGAAGCAAGTACAAGGTGTTTCTTCTACTCAAACTTTTTAAGAACATAAAAATAAGCATTTAAATATTTGCTATATAAACCTAATGGAAGGCTGGTACAAGGGTATTAATTCGTTTACTTAATTATAATTGTGTGTTCTGTTCTGTAGGTTCGTCTGCTCGGGGTTGTGTCACTGGGACACAACCTGCTTTGGTTATTAAGAGAGCTTGATGACCAGAGGAGATCTAAAAAGTTATCTACGTTCCCTCAGATCAGATGATGAGGTACAGAGTTTTTATTCATTCTTCTTCATGCTCAGCTTCTATTTGGCCCGGGGGGTGGCGGGGGGGCTGGGGGGGTCCCATAGCCATGTTGCTTGGCGGGGGGGGATTTGTTTTTTCCCAGCCGACTGTTTTGGCTGGAGGGGGGCGTCCCTGCCCACTGATTTGGCATGGAGGGGAAGGTTGCGTCCCAATCCTGTGTTTGGCAGGGGGGGGGTTGTCCCAGCCACTGTTTGGCTGGAGGGGGGTGGATCCCCAAGCCACTGTTTGGCCTGTGAGGGGGGTGGGTCCGTGTGTTTGGCCAGGGGGGGGGGCGCGTGGTCCCAGCCTGTGTTTTGGCAGGAGGGGGGGTAGATGTGGTCCCCAGCCTGATGTTTGGCCGGGAAGGGGGGAGGGGGGGGTGAGGTCCCAGCCTGTGTTTGGCCGGGGGGGGGGGGGTCCCACCCTGTGTTTGGCCAGGGGGGGGGGGTCCCAGCTGTGTTTGGCACAGGTGGGGGGGGGTCCCAGCCTGTGTTTGGGCCGGGGGGGGTGGGGGTTGGTCTCCAGCCTGTGTTTGGGCCAGGGGGGGGGAGGGGGTCCCAGCCTGTGTTTTGGCAGATGGGGGGGGGGGGGGTCCAGCCTGTTGTTTGGCAGGGGGGGGGGGGAGGTCCCAGCCTGTGTATTGGACGGGGGGGGGGGGACGGTCCCAGCATGTGTTTGGGCCCAGGGGGGGGGGGGGGGGGTTCACAGGCTGTGTTTGGCCAGGGGGGGGGGTTTCCCAGCTGTGTTTCGGCCAATTTTTCCTGTTTTTCTGGAAAAAGGTTAAACATTCACTTCCACCATCGTTAAGGCAGATGATTCAGATGGCAGGTGAAATTGCTGATGGGATGGCCTATTTGAATGCTAAAAAATTTGTACATCGGGATTTGGCAGCCCGTAACTGCATGGTGTCAGAGGACCTTACTGTAAAAATTGGAGGTATGTTATTGACTACACAAAAAAAGATTTGCCAGGTTTTGGTACCCATGACATTTAAAAGGGTTACACAGCACCACAGCCAGCTTCAGACTTCACGCTTCCTGTTCAGGCTGTGGGTGTGTCTATAGCAGTGATTGACATATCAGCTCTGTTATTAGTAATAGCAGTGTAAGAAATTTGTATTCCGTAGTGCACAAAACTGCAGAGCTCTAAGGGTTTAAACTTTTCCATTAATCTTATGTAAACATGCTCTCTGTGCTAGAGAATAAGGAATCAGCCAGGGTGTGACTCGACCAATGGTCATAGGCAGCTTGTGGAGCAATTAGATAAGCGAGAGCACAAGCAGAGGTGGTCAGTAACCTAGAGAAACTTGTGTACACTAGCAGTAGTTAAAACCTTCTTTATCTCCGGAACAAAGCTAAACTAAACACAGCAATGTACTGTTGGTAATAGCGTAGTTCTTTAACTTTTACATACATGTAACCCCTTAACGACCCTGGGACGTATCCATACTGTCCAGGTCGTTTGGGGGGTTAACGCGCAATCCTGGACGTATGGATAACGTCCTGAGGATTCGCGTCGACACTCTCAAGGAGGAGTTCGCGCTATCGCTGGCGCGGGGTGTCAAGCTGTATTTAATTACTGCTGAGACATACACGCAACCATCGGCCCCCACTCGGGGGGGGTTGGGTGCGGATACCCCCTTAATTATCGCGACAAGGATCGGGTTCGCTAATAACTCAAGTGGTGAGACGCAGGAGGTGATCGCTCACTCCTGAGTCTCTGTCGGCGGCAGGGGCGATCCGTTGACAGCTCTTGCCCTCTGTCAGACATCACGCGGAGGGCACAGAATTCCGTCAGGGTTGTCTAGTGCACGTCCGGACGCTGCCGGCCGGTTGTACCAGTGGGCACGCCGGCATAGTGAATGACAGTTGTCATAGAACCAGTCATATGCAACAAGCTATGCACCGCTTCCTACTGAATGAGAGATCTAAAGATCTCTCATTCAAATCCCCTATAGGGGAAAAGTAAAACTTAAAATGTGAAAAAGTGAAAAAAGTGAAAAAAAAGTGAAAAACGAGTAAAACACAACATAACTCGAAAAATAAATAAATAATACGTTACAACGCCCTTTTCCCCCTTTACAAATCGCAGCACATATAAATGGAATAAAAAGCGATCAAAAACTCTGAAAACGCCAAAAGTGTGGTACCAATTAAACGTCAGTTCATCCCCGCAAAAAAAAATACTTATACAGCTCTGTATATGGAAAAATAAAAAATGTATAGCTCTAGAAGATAGCTGATGCATAATATATGTTTTAACACTAAAAAAGAACTTTTCTGTTTTTTTTTAAAAGTGATTCAAACATAAAAAAGAAAACTGATATAAATAGGGTTCTACTCGCCTATAATCGTTATAGCGACCCCAAGAGTAAAGCTAACTTAACACGGATATGCAACGGATGAGTCCCTGTTAAAATAAAAAATAAAAAACACTTACTTAGGATTGCAGTATTTTCTTCACCCTGGCCTCCAAAAAATGGAATTTAAAAGCAAATCAAAAAGCCTTTGTCCCCCCAATAAATGATACTAATAAAATTCGTCAACTCAACTCGCAAAAAAAACAAGTACCCTACACAGCTCATGCACAGAAAAATTTAAAGTTATGGGCTCTCAGAACCTTATGGTGATGCAACAAAACCGTATTTTTCACTGTTTGAATAAAAGAGTTTTTTATTGTATAAAAGCAGTTATAACAATAAAAAATATACAGAAATTGGGTATCGGTGTAATGTATTTATTGATCCCGGCTGTAGTAAAGATACCATGACATATATACCGTACAGTGACCGCTATAAAAAATAAAAATAAAAAACACTACCAATGATTGCTGTATTTTGTTCAAAAACATCTCACAAAAACCTTAATTAAAAAGTGAACATAGCATCTTATGCACCACATAAATGGTACAATAAAAACTTCAACTCATAACGCAAATAACAAGCACATACACAGCTCTGCACACAGCAAAATAAAAAAGTTATGAGCGTCAGAATAGGACTACACAAAAAAACGCAATTTTTATATTAGACTTATTTCTACTGTGTAAATAGTTTTAAAACAGAAAAATATCATATATAAAATCTATATCATTGTAATTGTACCGACCCCATAGTAAGTTGATACATCATTTACACGGCCACCCCGCGAATGCTGTATAATATTGAAACTCAAAAATCAATGACCGAACTGCGTTTCCCCGATTTTCTATTGCCCAATGCTTAAAATAAAAACTATGGAACACCTGCTGCATCCAAAATGCACCAGTACACCCTTATGAGATCCCTGATGGGTGTTGAATCCAAATGGGGCGACTTCTGGTAGGTTCGCCTGTTACTGCTACCTTTGGGGGCTTTGCAAATGCGGACATCGGCCCCACAAAATTCGCGTTCCATAGCCAAATAGCAGCTCCCTCACTTTATTACGCACCTGCCATGCGCCCAAACAGCAGTTACACCACATGCTATAGGGTATTGCAGGAAACTTGGAAGATAATGTGCTTAACAAAGTTTTATGTGTTTCCTTTTTTTCCAGGATTCTTGTATACTGTGAAACATTTTAAGCTAGAAATTTGCTGATTATTGGAAAAATATTTTTTTTACTTTTCACTGCCTTATGCTAAAAAAAAATTTGTTGAATCTCCTGTGGGGTACTATATACTCAATGACTCTGGTTATATTCCTTAAGCGGGGGTGTAGTTTCCATTATGCGGTCTTATTTTAGGGGTAGTTTATTAAGTTTTTTAGCTACCTTTAGGGTGTCCCCAAACCTGAAATGGGTGGATCGGGGGCCCCCTAAATAAAATCGTTATAGAAATGAACCTCAGAGATCGGTAGGTGCTACCTCCTATTTGGGGCAATGGGTGAGCACAAATATGCACTAGGGCCACTATTATGGGATTTCTCTAAAAAGGCAGACCTTGGGGGATTGATTATTAAGTTGCATTACCTAGTCACATTCTACGTTATCCAGTGAATAATGGATTAAATATTGAATATCTGAAAAAAAAGTGAAATTTTTGAAATTTCACCTACACTTTCTTTAATTTCTAGTGAAATATCAAAAGGGTTATTCAAACTTCGCCTAATAGTGTTGTAAATTGTTAAAGGGGTTCTAGTTCTTTTTTTAGATGGCATTATTTATGGGGGTATCTAACATGCAGGACTCTCAAAGCCAAGTAAGAACCCTGGAGAGGTTCCTAAAAAAAATGTATATTGCAAATTTTTCATGAAATTGTGAGAAATTACTACTAAATTTCTACGCCCTCTAATGTCCTAAAAAAATAAGAGAATTTTAATCAAAATGATTGCCAACTATAGTGGACAGATGGTAGATGTTGTTATAAACTATTTTGTGGTGAATAATTATCTGTCCTTGGCAAGCAGAAGAAATTTTTGCAACTTTTCGCAAAATCGCTAATTTTTCCAAGATTCTTCAGGAAATTTTGTTTCGCTGATATTTTTCACAAACAAAACAATGGATTGTATGGTTAAAAATTTTCTTGCTAACCTAAAGCACAATGTCGTCACGAGAAAAAACAATCTCTGAATCACATGGGATAGGTCGTAAAGTGTACAAATGTTTTTCTCGATAAATGGTCTCATGTCACAGATTTCAAAAATAGGGCCGTGTCAGAAGGTCAAACAAGGCTGGGTCCTTAAGGGGTTTCTAATATAGCCTAGACAGCGTCCTATTCTCACACCAAGGACGTTAGGACCATTCACCAGGGTCAAGAAAACTTATAACTCTATCCTCTTTACTGTTTCGAGGGTCCCTGCCTCAGTAACCTTGGCATGTTAAGGACACTAAACTGTCCATGGCAAAACCTCACCTTTGATTTGATCTGGAGATCATGCTGTCAGATGACCTGTCTGATGGATGTGACTGTGAAAGGGATTCTACAGCTTGCTATGTACTGTGATACATACAACCTGCAGAAGCCATGTAGCTGAAAACTTTTTATAAAACAAAATGACACAAATGATCTTCAACCAAAATACATTAGTTTTAATAAAAAAACTAAAAAAAAACCTTGTAAAAAAAAAAAAAAAAAGCTAACAGTCTCGAAGATGTTCATAGACTTTATGGTGTCTAGCCATGCCTCCATCCCATTACTGGTAAGCCCCAAATAATAGGACGTTATGTGGGTGATTAGTGATGACTGTAGATTACCAGTTACCAGTGCACATGGTGATTTTGTTATGTTCACTCTAGATTTTGGCATGACCAGAGATATTTATGAAACGGACTACTACCGGAAAGGTGGAAAGTCACTGCTTCCTGTGCGCTGGATGTCACCAGAGTCTCTCAAAGATGGAATCTTTACCCCATATTCAGATGTTTGGTAGGTCTCTCTGGTTTATGAGCTGAGGCTTATTTAGTAAGGTTGTCCAACTTTTATAGTTTTGTTTAGTCTTGTGCTTGAAAAAAAAAAAAAAAAATCGGAAGCAATAAAAATATTTAAAATACTGAGATCATATAAACCTGCAAACACGGTGATAAATTGTATCTCCAGCTTTTTAAAGGGGTGTCTCCTCTCGCTCAAGGATCGCTGCTTTTCTATTTAAGATCTTGCTAAAAACAAGTCACTTTGTAGTATGTGTCCCATTAACAGTGTCCTACATATCCGAGGTATATCCCCTCTCTGGTATAGGAGTGACCACTCACTGCGTGCTTTGCTTACAGACCTGTTTGATGTCTCACTGATAGGCTGCCAAGCACTGGATAGCTTATAGATACGAACAGTTTGATCTCTCCTGATAGGCTGCAGCCACTGGTCGCTAATTATAGATACAGACCTGTTTGATCTCCTCAATGATAGGCTGCCAACTGGATCGCTTAGCTACAGGACAAGATTAGATCTCTACCTGATAGGCTGCCAGGTGCTGGTCGCTTTTAGTTAACAGCCTGTTTCGATCTCCGTATGAAGGATGCCAGCACTGGTCGCTATAGCTACAGACCTGTTCGATCTCTCCTGATAGGCTGCTGCACTGGTCGCTATAGCTACAGACCTGTTTGATTCTCTCCTGTTAGGCTGCCAGCACTGGTCGCTATAGCTACGGACATGTTTGATTCTCTCCTGAAGGCTGCCCAGCCACACTTGGTCGCTTCAGATACAGACCTGTTCGATCTCTCCTGATAGGATGCCAGCACTGGTCGCTATAGCTACAGAACCTGTTCAATCTCTTTCTGATAGGCTGGCCAGCGCTGTCCACTTAGCTACAGACCTGTTTGATCTCTCATTGATAGGCTTGACAGCACTGGTCTTGCTATAGCTCAGACCTGTCCGAGAACTCTCCTGATACGGCTGCAGCGTGCGGTCACTATAGCTACAGACCTGTTTATCTACTTTGATAGGCTGACCTGCACTGGTTGTCTATAGCTACAGACCGGTCCGATCTCCTCCTGATAGGCTGTCAGCAATGGTTGAGTATAGCTACAGGACCTGGCTTCTACTGCAGCCTAGCAGGATCCACTCAATCACGCCTCTAAATGCAAATTGAAACCAAGATACAAACTGGACTTCATGGTCTGATGAATCAATGTAGTGAGACAACCCCTTTAAGCTGTTTAATAAGTAAGCTGCTCAGCTCACACTAAGTAGCGATAGATGTCATTGATGGAAATTTCTTTTCACAGGTCGTTTGGGGTAGTTCTGTGGGAAATTGCCACCTTAGCAGAGCAGCCGTATCAAGGTATGGCCAACGAGCAGGTCCTCCACTATGTCATAGACCATGGAATCCTGGAGAAGCCTGAGAACTGTCCTGATAGACTGTAAGTCAATTGAAATCCAATAATCTAGCGCGCGGCGGCGCCTCTAAGTGAGAATATCGCAGGATACCCTAGTGACCAAAAAAAGTGCAAAACAAACCTTCTTTTAAACTCATGTAAAAATAATTGGAACTGATTCCATAAATTAACAGATTTCGGACCTTAGTACTTTTACCCTCTGCTGTGTAGATGAGACTTAAGTTTTGTAACGGCTGACAAATAAGTTATTTGAGTCTGCCTTTTGTTTTCAGTGTTGATCCGCTTGAGTGTTAGTCAAAAAAAACCTAATGATGGCGCGTCAGAAGAACTATTTTGAACCTTATTTTTAATGTGATATATTTATTACCTCCCGTCATCCAATCTGGCAATAGTAAGAATATATCCCTGGATCAATCAAACCTAGTTTCCTAAATTTTAGTTCAAATATAAGGGCTATGTTCACAAGGCTTAATTCGGGGGCGTATTTACGAGTCATGTTTGACTAGTTCCGCTAAGTACGTCCTGACATACATTCAAATTAATGATCAATTAGGTTTTAGCATGTCTTTCCAAATGTAATTTACGCCCTCTCTATACCGTTTAACCACTAAGGAGTATGTCTCGATGTTTCGTATCGTGTTCTAATCTATGTCGTCTCTCTTTTTACCCGGGTAGTGTATTACGTACGGATTTTAGATCGTTTTTTGATTGGTAAATATTGTCAACTGTGGGTTGAGGCGTTTTTTCGAGACTTAGCTGGCGGCGGTTTTCCATTTGTTTTGTTCTGGAGACTGGCTTGTGGCTTTGCTTACGCCCACTCTTCCACTTTTTGCAGAATTACGGCCCACATCTTTGTGACAATGTTAATTTTGTAACGGTATTTCGGGACGTTTTGCATGGACGTTATATTACGTACCGTTAAATAGCCCAATGAATTTTATGTCCGTGAACATTAGGAATAAGGCTTAATGTTTCACACTAGCTGGGAATTTCCAGGCGCATTATTTCGCGTCGTATTATGTGCCTATCTAATATGGGCTTGACGCTCGCTATAGTGCGAACATTTGCCTCGTTAGGTAATCCACAGTTTCTCATAGAGAACTATAGGATTACGCCTTCCTCTCCCCGCTCGATACAATACGCCGCGGGGGCGGCAAAAAATACTCAAATATTATGACTCATGGGAGTGGTTAGATTATAAATAAATAATTTTATGCAGAATGGAATGCAGAGGAGAGCTTGGACTAATGACATCCAGGTGGAGGAACTAGCGCACACTCGTGGACAAGATGTTCTGCCAGCTCTTTTAAGGCCTTTGTTGACCATAAGGCCAATACTTACAAATAGCGGGGACCAATTCGTTCTGTAGAGACAACCAATCAGTTTTCAGCTTTGATGTCTCGAACTGCATACTATGACCTGCATGATAATCACAACTGCTTAGGCTTTGTTCACAAATCTATTGGGATGGACAGTAAGCTTATTAGCATCTGCATATACCATTAACAAGAGTTGAAGAGTGTCCTTTTGGCCCCCGTTGGGGGTCTGTGGGGCCAGCATTCAATTTTTATTGTGTACGATAAAGTGCAGTTGTGGACACAGTACAAAAAGTATATAGACTGCACGGTTGTGTTTTTTTTTTGCAGCTTTGGTCAATGGGACATGCACACAGTTCAGTGTGGCATAGTGAGGGAATATTCCAATGTTAGACAGACAAATGTTGTGGACAAAGCTTCATCGTAGCTATATCTTCAGTATAATTAAAGGGAGTGTTTAAAGATTGCATAGAACACTATAAACAGCATTTATATGAAAAATTAAAGTTATTCCACTTACCTTCATGCGTATTTTTCTCTTTTGCACTCTTATTCATCTATATCCACTTTTTAACAGTGAAAACTTTCCTGCTTGTGGGGAGTTGTCGCAGTAGCTCGCAACAGTCTTGTTCCTAGGACTCCCAGATGCTACTGTGTTCTATCTAAGGACTCTATAGCATAGGCTGTACTTTGCTTCCCAGTCTTCAACAGTAAGTTCATCTGTGGATGATGATGATGAGTACTTATTTATATTCTTTATTTACAGTCAATCAGCAAACATCATTATTCTATAGCTTCTCAACATTCGTCATCAACCATCTACGCAATCTCTATAACTATAGTGAGCAGATTGTCAGTTATAACCAAAAAGTGATGTTTCGATCCAATTAGGGCCTTATTCAACGGGAATTCTTTCATTTTCATTTCCGTATTTCGAAATTCCAGCTTCTGATGATTGTACACTGTTGTAAAATTTCAAGCTGGATGAGATAGTGTTAGTACACTGTGATTTGATAGAATAAAGAAATGTAAAATTAGAGATGGGCGAATTTCTCAAAAAAACCCTTGGGTCGCCAAATCACCGAATCTTCCGCAAAATAAGAGTTTTGACCAAATTTATTTGCCGGCCTATTGCGATTATAAAAACAGCTATTTCCGGCTGCACAGAGAGCCTGTAGGGTGTTGTAGAACATTGTGCCATACTTAATATGCATATGGAGCGTGGTGTGGTCTTGTACGATGCTGTGTTCGCTTAGTGATGACATGCAGATGACTAGATATGATCGCTATTAGGACATCTGTCACACTTCTACACTTCACTGTGTTGGGCAGCTACAGGGGCACATAAAAGATGATCTCAAAGTAACTGAAGTGGTGCAAAAAGCTCTAACTTCGGCAGCTCGCTGCAACAAGGTAATGTCAGGTCAGCTGGATTACAACGCGAGCTGAGGCTCAAGATACGCTCCTGTACTTATAGTAGCTGTCAAAGAATGCAACGCAAGTAGGTTGCCACTCAGGGAAGCTCACTGCAAGGTTCTGCACAGCACAGACAAGGGGACGTCACGGTCAGGGTCACTCGCGAGGCAGAGTTTCAGGTGTCATTAGCGGCTGTTGTTGACCACCAAGCCAATGGTTCTCAACTGGTTGACTAGGTATCCAGCTTTTTTCCACAGATGACATACAGAGAGTGAGTGAAAAAGCAAAAATAGAACCCGGCAAAGAGTCGGTGTATCCGTAAGACACAACCTTTATTTGCCATTGCTGGGAGCAAGTCAGGGGCCTCACTGTGTCACTCAAGACCCGGTGACCTCTCGGTCCATTCGGTTCCCACAGCAGGAGAAGCTACTAGTGATGTGGGCTTTGTGCACTATATAGTGAGGATGCTCACTCAGTTGCTGAGAACAGTGTGAGGCAGCAGAAGTCGCATGGATAGGGGATGTGGTCATTGTGGCTGCTTCTTTGCAGAAGCGGGCTAGAGAGTAGTTGTGAAGGAGAGTAGTGATGGGGGGTTATGCGGCGAAGTGGCTACAGGGCTTCCTGTACAGGGGAGAGGACTATGTCGCTACTGGAGGACAGGGGTGACAGGCATAACACTAATCGATGTAGCCGATCACACTTGGAAGTTGGGTGAAGCATACGCGAGTAGGCTCGGTACTAGAGGGTATTGATGTGCTCTAGATTTAAAATCAAGGCATGTAATGTGTGATCGCCCCCCACACATGGGATGATTCATGCCCACTCGATGCTGTCTTGCACCCGCCATGTGTGATTCGTGCTGGGATGGAAGCTGAGAAGGCAGAGAGTGAATGCATCCCTAGGTGGTCGCCTACCTTCGACTACCCATCGTCCCGGCCCTGGAAGCAAAGGCTTCTCATCTATCATCATACGTGTTCATCCTATCAGCGGAGAAAGAGAGCGGTAGTAGAGTGACGCGTCAGAGACAGTGGCACAACTAGCCTGGCAAGTCGTGTAGTGTGGCTGGGAGTCAGCAGGGTGACAGCAGTGTCACAAAGGTCAGGGTTGTGTGACGCGAGATGGCCGCGATGTAGACCACCGATTTTGCAGGGGTTGCAGAAGTAGCAGTGCAGGCTCACCGGAGGCAATGGTGCGTAACAGTCAGTTAGTGCGTGAGCATGGGTGTGTTAAAAGTTTCACTTAAGTCGCGCCTCACGGTGTGCCAGATCTTCTGCGCACAATACCACCGGAGGAGGCGAACATGGCGATATGTGTTAGAAATCCTGATGGGCACGAAAGTTAAAGATGTCGCGAGACCTCAGGGTACGTCTAACGGTTGGCACCACAGCCCTGCTCAAACATATGCAATCGTTGCCATATAGTGGCCTGGGAGAAATGTATCTCAGATGTGGTGTTCTCCTGCCACAGCGCCAGAGGGCACCCGGTGAGGCATGCTCACTCCCAGTTTTCAGGGTCTGTCTATGTGTCGCGCCGCGTAGCCTGTCGGCCAGAAAGGGAGTGTCAGTCTTTCCATATACTACTGCTGTGTCCCTTCCACCACTCCCCCCCAGATGGCTCCTGCTCCTCACACTGTCAGTGTGCCAATGTGTAGTCATGCACTGAGACGGACTAGCAGAAGAATGATGGTTGCAGAAGCTGAGCCGTGCTCGTGTCCAACTTGGTGGTACTGAGCTCGCAGTTCCTTCCTCTTTTCAGTGGTGGAATCTGCACCATTCAGAGAACTAATGGCTTGTGCAGAGCGACACGGAGAGTTTCCAAGCCGTAATTTCTTTTCGAGAATGCATTGAAAAACTTTGCAGTAGCGTATTAGAAGACATGTCCTACACCACTAAGCACACCTTCCTTGAGCTGAAAGAACAGAGAAACTATGGAACAGAGAGGGAATAAACGTAGGAGAAATATCTTACGGTTCACAGAAGCAAACAAGATGAAATAGTGTTATGAACAGATGCCAAAAGTGCAGTGAGATGGATATATATTGTAACAGAGCACGCAAAACAATCGATTTCTCAAAAAATACAGAGGAGAAATCCAGTATGAACACAGAGCAATAAACAGCAGTGATCGAATATTTATGAACAGAGTGAAAGGCCATTAGGATGATTCTTGAGATCTAAGTGGACCGGAATACTCCACTGTAGAAGTTAGAGAGATGGTCAGCACCCAGGTGGAGATCATGATGTGGACTGTGGCGTTTTGCTCAGCTCTTTTAGGGGCCATGTCATTTGTCAGTAATCCAGGACTACCAGGATGAACAAACGTCATTTCATGCTTAATGTCTTGTAAACATATGCTGCAAAATCTGTTGCCTTCAGACGACTAGAGATAAGAGTCGAATTGTCTCAAAAATTCAGATTCGGTGACTTTGCCAAATTGTCCGACAAAATTTGTTTTCGGTTCCGAATTGTTCGGGACGAATACGTTAAAAAAACAGCTATTTCCAGCTGCACTCAGAGGCGCTGCACGGTATGCTGAAGATCAGTGTTGTCGACAATAGCTTACAATATGCAGGGGAGCTGTGTGTTTGCTGCGTTCATACAATGTTTGTTTTAGTATGACGCACATGACTGCGCCGCTCTTAGGAAAAATTGGCTTCACTATAAAATTCCATGGGCATTAAGAGGGCCACGCACACTAAACTGACCAAAGAAAAGTGTTGCTATGAGGGTGAATGGTAGCCTGATAAAGTCATGGCCGCAGGAGACGCTGGAAATAACCAAGCTGAGAGCTCAGATTGGCTCAACATCTGTGATACAGAGTGTGGAGGTGTACTAGAGCAGCCGCAGCAGAGCAGCCCAAAGAGAGGTTAGACGAGAGTGGGCAACTCTAAAGTATGCCATTCTGGAGGTGGCAAAAAACAGGAGTGGCACAGAGTGGCACAGATTGAGTCACAGTGTGTTCGGATTCAACGGCAGCAGCCCACAGGCGCTCGAGAGCGTGCATGAGCGTAGTGGGATGTGGTCACAATGACATTCTGGAGGTGGCAAAAACAGGGATAGGCCACGGGATGAGCACAATGACATGAGTGTGGAGGTCACGGCTGCTGAACACAGCAGCAGCATTGACTTCAGACAGTGGTACATGATATTCTGGAGGATGGCGCAAAAGCAAGTAGTAGAAGCCACAGAGTGCACAGAAAGGACAGAGAGTGAGGTGACGGCGCAGCAGCATGAGGTCAGAGAGTGGCACAATGAAAGAGGTGTGTCGGGTGTGCACGGCGCGTGCCACAGCAGCGCTGCATGAGGTCAGAGGAGGTGGCACAATGACATTCTGGAGGTGGCAAAAAAAGGAGTAGGCTCACAGAGTGGCACAATGAGAGATGAGAGTGGGAGTCACTTTCCGGCAGCAGCAGCAATGAGGCGTCAAGAGCTCGTGGCACAATGAGAATTCTGGGAGGTGCCAAAACTGTAGTAGGCCACAGAGTGCACAATGACAGAGAAGTGGATGGTGAAGGCAGCCAGCAGCATGTGGTCAGAACTGTGGCACATTGAAAGAGTGGTAGCGTCCGGCAAACCGTCAGTTCAATTCTGTTTGAGCGATTTTTGCTCATTGGGACTAGGGAACCATCTTAACGAGATTTTTGTGTCCCCTAGGGTCATAGACCTCGTGCAAGTGGGAGAACATGTCTCACCATTCATGACAGCACACCTTGGCTAATTTCCTTCGATAGTAAACCCCCAAGCCACACCATCCTTATAACATCATTTAATTTATGGGCTCGGCTACCTGCCTGCAGCCTAACTCCAAAGACCTTTTTTGGCAATGCAGGGTGCGCCTTTTCGGCGCTACCTTCCTCCACCATGGTTTTTAACATATTGTGAATCATCCCTATAATAGCCTCTAAAAAAACTCATGCATAGTTTCTTGTATTCCTGGGACATAAATATCCACTTGGGGCCCCCAAATAATTTGTGGGCCCCCTGGGCATACTATACTTGTGGCCCCAATGCGACAACTAAGATATGGCCCCCCCTGCCATGGTCTACAATACGTGTCATTTTCTCAATTCAGGTCAATGGGGATGATTTACATCTCCGGTTTATAGACGAGTAACTTTGATGTCCGTGAGTACGTCTGTGGTCAAGACTCTCACTTGTAATCCTCCATTTTACTTTCTACGACATGAATTGATGCACTGGTGCTGGCAGAAAAATCCCAAGAACCGTCCATCATTCATCCAGATCCTGGAGAGTATAAAAGATGACTTGCAGCCCTCAGCCTCGCAAAGCAGATCTACTCTTTTTCTACACAACAAACTGGCCATTCTCCTTAGATGAAGTCGGGAGACACCTGTACAGTATACTGACCATTCTCCCTAGTTCAGATGCAATCCAAGTAACCTTTTTGGGAAAACATCTTACACCGTCTTACTACGCTGCGTGCGTCCGCCATTATCGTACTTCCTCGATTCATACATTTGATCTTTTGTTCCGCAATGGGACCACGCACCAGTTACGTGCCCCATTAACGCCACCTCAAACCACAGGCTCTCCCTTCCGCCTCAATCCTCCCAGTTGAAATGCCAGAAAAAAAACATCATTATTTCATTATGAATTCGGTGAAAGGCTTACCACTGAAACATCTCAACTTTCTGAGAGCTCTTGTGAAGCCCCCCATGTAAGACTCCACCCAAGGGCTGGCGTACAACCATGTCGGCAATCTTCTTCGTGTCAAAGATCTACTCCGATTTTGATCAATCCTTAATCATGCACCCGTGTACGAGATCTTTGTGATGATGTACGCTTTGCGCACTCGCCCGTGAGGAGACTCTTCACCAGGCGTGGTTGATGGTTCTTTTGTTGACACAGGCTCCCCCATCTAAATTATGGTTCCCGTTTTCAGAGGATTTGGTGTTCGATCTGAAGCTGTTTTAATATTTAACCTTTTTAGTTTTTTTATGTAAAATGGAATTGTGAAGTGCTAGTATTTGTATTGTGAAGTATGTTTGTTTCATCATGAGTAACGATCTAAGGGGTCAGTCCGATTTGATAACTCCGTGCTGGACTAAAGCCAAGTTCCTTTGAAGACCTCTGCCGTTCATGAGATAGCCCTTCAGGTTGTTGCAACAGTGGGTCTTAAAACATCTGCGCGGCCACTCAAGATGTTATCACACATCTTCACGTCCTTTTACTCCTAACTCCCATTCATGCACCGCTCTTCGTTTCTAGATTATTTTACTACTTGCATGATGGGAGTCTGTAGTTTCCCCAACCAGACTGGAGGTTCTGTAAGTCCTCACTGGATGTCCTTGTTCCCCTCGCGTTGATGCCACCCAGATACTCGTACTATCATTCACCACCTTTTCAGTGTCTTGTTTTGACCCTTTTTTAACGTTCTGCATTGTATCTCAGGCGCATCGTCACTGCATCTTTATTATTTATGACCCTCGTTTTTGTCAACTCTATATTTGGCAAATGGTTGGAATTTGATGATTTAACACAGTCATCTTAGGTTGTTTTTGATCTTTTACCGATGTAAAGTATAGCGTGATGTCACTTTCCTTAGACGAAACTTGGTTGTTTCAAGGCAGTGCACATCTGCTGACCATTCGTTTAGACTACAACGAAACTTTTAATTTTAATTTAAAGGTTGGGTTCACTAAATGAATAGAAGTAATCTTTTTGTCTCCACTGCTTACCATAGGTTAAGATACTTAATACCGGTTATAGTAAGCGCTCATGATGTCACATTACAGAGGTAATTTTCCTTAAAAGTAAACAGAATATATCCGTAATGTAACAGAGGCACACTATGGCTCCATAGTATGGGGCTACAGGGACTTCACCATGTTCATGATGCCTTAAAGGGGTTGTCTGACTACAGACATTGATGCCGTATCTCTAGGATATTCCATCATTGTATGATAGGTCCAAGTCCCACTTTTGGGACCTGCACATTTTCTCCTAAATGAGCCCCGAAACCTCTCCATTCTGAACAGAGAGGTGGTCCGGACTCTCCCCTAGAAATTAATGGGAGTTACGATTACAACAGAGCATCGCCGCTCGGCAAAATTGGAACTCCCGTTCATGTCAATGAGAGTATCTGACCATCTCTCCGTTCAGAACAGAGAGAGGTCCCACATCTTGCATCTGTGCCTATCCGACATTGATGGCATATCACTAGGATATGCCATCAATGTCTGTAGTGAGACAACCCCTTTAAGGAGACCCTTTCAAGGGCTTGGGTACTACCGTAATGCCTGGACCCCTGGATACATATTATGTAAGTGGTGATGGAGTGCTGTAAGGGCAAATCTGCCACTATAATCCTAGGCAAACAATGTCCAAGGACCATCAAATGACCCCAAGCATTATCTTTTTAATATAGCCTTATAAGACAATGGGTCTTCCTTTAAATGAATACATTTACCACTTGCCTGGTTGAGATGCATTACTAGTATCAGACGATAGGAGTCCTGAATCCCCACAACTCTTAGTCTGCAGTGTCAAACTCCCCTTTAGTTAACTTGGAATATTTTTGGTGCACTTTAATGACACTACAGGCCCGTAAAATAGTGATGGTATTGCCCGCGAAGGCTCCTTGTAGACCATTTTCAAGATCATTGCTTATTGATCTACTACTATTTATCTTGTATGGTGCTTTTCTACTTTAATTGACTTTAATCTTCTACCACAAAGGCAGCTTCTGTTGCAGGAACCTCTCACTCCTTCAATACCATATTCAATAGCGTATAGGAGAGGAGAAACCCACCTGAGGGTCACGTTGCCCTCCTCTCCCACCAGGAAAGAGACAAGCTAGCATTAGGACATCCTAGACCAAGTTCTTCACCAGCAATCGGAAGATGGACCAATTTAACGATGGGGTGCTACAGCTGTGAACGCCCCCGTTCTGTTTTAAAGGAGCACTCTGCTACTATATTTTGTCTAGTAAGGAGTTGACGGGGCGGTACATGACCCATCATTTCAGAGGACACCAATGGGAATTTCTCTAAAGCTTCAACCCCTTTAGACCCTTCACTAGACATGAGTGTTATTGAAATTCCTTGAGTTTCCCTTTAATACCATCATACTTGGGATACTAGTTTTGCTCCGTAATCTTCCTAGTGACACAGTTGGTCATGGTCCGGACCCTTTGGCCACCACATTCGTTCAGCAGTAGGGATCCTATATCTAGGTTTGACACTTTAGCCACTTGTCTCTACATTGTCCTGGACTCCACCACTCATTCTCATGTAACCGTATCACATTCGTGCCATGTAAGATCCCAGGATGTTTCCGCTTCAGGCTGGTTTTATTTTTGTTTTATTAAACAGATTATGGACCATTCTATAGTGTATTTGTGTCCTATCTTGTCCGGTCTGAGGCTTTGTTACTGCTGCTTTCTAATATACCTTGTTTTTATTGTTTGCAACTTTCAAGATCTGTTTTAATCCTTACCTTATGCCCTTCTCATCCTGTTTCGTTTGCAGACCGGGCTTTGCACGATCTTCAGCGTTCTGCTATAACTAGTCCTTCACACGGTGCTCAATGCAACATAATACAAATCTATGATGTTTTGTCACGCTATCTTTTTCTAAATGTGTCCATAGACGAGCCAATTATTTGACATCCAAAAACCTCCAAGTCGTGCTTGCATAACGTTGTTGAAATAATGAGTGACTGACGGTTTATGGAACATGATCCCACAGGATTTGATAATGGCTGAAAGTCTGGATATATTTAAAGGGGTTGTATTCTCGCATACAAGAAGCGACTTGCTGCTATTTTTTATGCTTCTAAAGATCTCCTCCCTCCCTACAGAAAACACCAAAGCTCACTTATGCAATATATGTCCAATTACCAGTGTCCTACCTATTCCTAGGTTATCCCCATCCTTGTACTGGGATGCATCAGCTCCTCAGGTCGATTCTATAGCTACAGACCTGTTTGATCTCTCCTGATAGGCTCTGCCGCTGGTCGCTATAGCTACAGTCTGATCTTCCTGATTAGGCTTGCCAGCATGGGTTGCTATAGCTACAGACCTGTCTTATCACTCCTGATAGGCTCCAGGCACTGGCTGTATAGATACAGACCCTGTTTGATCACTCCTGATAGGCTGCCTAGCACTGGTTGCTATAAGCTTACAGACCTAGGCTTCCTACTGCCCTGCCCTAGTAAGGGGAAGCCAGGTAAACAGTACCATTTGCCAACTCTCCCGTTGTTTGGCGGGGGGTGTCCGCTTTTTGGAGGTCCCCCCGCCCTCGGGGGAGTTGGCATTTTCTCCCGCCGAGCCTGCAGGCGGCTGGGGTCCTTTAAATGGACGCGGATGGTCGTCCCAACGGCGCGGGTGATTGAGCTCGGAGCGCAGGGTCATACCGCTCACACGCCCGCGGTCTCACTGTGTGGGGAGGATCCGGCGGAAGGGGAGCGGCTACCTCCTCCCCTTATGTTCCGGCGTCTGTGGGCACGGTAACAACAGATCTAAGCGGCGCAGGGAAAACTGATGCGTGGGCTCTCATTCCCCCTGCGTCGCTGAGGAGATCGGGCATGGAGCCTGGACCGGAGCTGCAGGAAGCCTGGTAGGTAAGTGGAATTTATTATTTTATTTTTTAACAACTACATGGGGGATTGGCCTGGCTACAATGGGGGGGGCAGGGGTTCTACTGGTGGCTCAATGGGGGCAATACCGGGTGGCTACAAGGGGGCAATTCCTTGGCTGGCTACTAAAGGGGGCAAATTACTGGCTGGGCTTGACTAAGGGGGCAAACTACCTGGCTGGCTATAAAGGGGGCAAATACATACCCTGGGACTACTTCAAGGGGGCACTACCTGGCTACAGAGGGGGCATCTACCTTACTACCAGGGGCATCTGTACACTGCCTGTAAGGGGCACTACCTGGTTATGGGGGGCTACTACCTGGCTATAAGGGCATCTACCTGGCTTTCTTCCAAAGCCAGTATGTAGTTAGGCGGAGTGGCTTTTTGATGGCTAAAAAGATGGCTACGCGCGCCGCCCTCTTTAATCTCCTGCCTTTCCATTTTCAAAAGTTGGCAACTATGCAGTAAACACGCCCCTGAATTCAAAATGAAACCAAGAAAACAGGACTGAGGTGAGATGAATCAATGTAGTGAGACAACCCCTTTAAGAAGAACAGTTTGATCTTCTTTCTCTGAAAAACACAATATACAGGGCTTCCGGTAATAGCTGTTTCTGAGGGCTTTCCTTTTGGATAGGCCAACAACACAAAAATGGTGGGGGCCAGGGACATAACTAGGATTCATGGGGCCCCATAACAATATGACATGTAATGACTGGAAACTGAAAGAGCAGCATAAATAGCAATAATTAAAGGTATAGAGACGCTGATAGTGAGTTACGACATACACTGTTCCGACTTGCATCTGTCCCTAGTTCAAACGGGAGGACTTTTGGGGCAGCTGGACTTGCAGTTCCATGTTCCACAGCAAATAGTAGCTGTGGATGACAAAGTTCAGCCATGCAACAGCAGACACATAGAAGATTTCGCCTCATTTTCACCTTAACAGGAGCACAGACAGCAAAACAAATGTAAAAACCCGTCCCTGCACTGCCAAAAACTTTTGTGCTGGAGTTACATTTAATAAATATACCTGTTCTGGTTGTTCCGAGGTGGTGGTGGGGTTGTGTCTTCCTTTGAAACAGCTCAGATTTGTATGTTGTACTTATGGGAGGTTGAGCTTCATGGACTTGGATCTTTTTTTTTTTTAAAACCCTTTAGCTAGGCAAGTGTGGTATATAGTAATCCAATAGTGATATGCTGTGTTATGTCTGGGCAACCATACCACACAATGTCTATGTGGCACCATACAATGACCAATAACTGGTTCATACTTTATAGTAATTGTGGTAGTCCCAATCCTCGGGTGCTAGGCTATATGGAAAGATGTCCTCTCACAAGACAACTCGTGGCTTATTCCTTACATAGGGAAGCAGGTTCGATGATACCGCATCTCTTCTAGTTCAGAACCTCTTTTAAAGGGGTGTTCCGGGAGTTAAGCTTGTTGGTGTGGGGGGCATGTTAAAAAATAGAAGATAGATATACCTAATGAACTGGAGCATCCGGAAGGTAGTGGCTTCTGGTCTGTACATCCTGGAAGCAGAGGCATAATTTAAAGCGCTGGGGCCCTAGTGCAAAACCCATAAAAGGGCCCCCACCCACCATGTGCCATTTATAATACAGGTATCTCCTTATGCGGTGTATGAGGGTCCTTTGGAATCCGCTAAGGCTCCAGGCCGTCGGTGATCATGGGTAGCGACACCGCCCCTCTGCATCTCCTATAGCTACGCCCCTGCCTGGAAGTAGCCAGTGAACCATTCATCGTTCATGTGACTTCTGTGGCCTGTGATTGGCTGCAATGGTCTCCTGCACGTGACATTGTGGCCTGTGATTGGCTGTCCCGGCCACCTGAATGATGAGTAGTTCACTGCCTACGGGCAAAGCAGCCGCTACCTCTCGGATGCTCCAGCTCACTAAATATATTTCTCTTCTATTTTCCTTGTCTATTCATGCCTTTGACAGATAATAACAAGCTTTCTCAACTCCTGGAACACCCCTTTAAGAACAGCAGTAGTCCATAACAAAGGTCTCATAAGCCGATCCTTAAAGGGGTTGTCTCACTACATAGATTCATCTTACCCCAGTCCTGTTTTCCTGGTTTCACTTTGAATTCAGGGGCGTGTTTACTGGCTTCTACTAGGCTGCAGTAGAAAGCCAGGTCTGTAGCTATTGGCAACAGTCGCTGGCAGTCTATCAGGATAGATCAAAGTTCCTGTAGCTATAGGCAACCAGTTCTGGCAGCCTATCAGGAGAGATGAACAGGTCTGTAGCTATAGTGGACCAGTGCTGGCAGCCTCATCAGGAGTATCAAAAGGTGTCTGTAGCTATAGCCAACCAGTGATGGCAGCATACAGGAGAGATTCAAACGGGTCTGTAGCTATAGCTACCAGTGCTGGCAGCCTATCAGGAGAGCTCCAAACGGGTCTGTGCCTATAGCAACCAGTGCTGGCAGCCTATCAGGAGAGAGTCGAAAAACAGGTTTCTGGGTAGT
>JAODAL010010461.1:0-105034 GCA_025379985.1 Phyllomedusa bahiana | reverse complement strand
GGGGGAATGGATCACCACATCTGAGCCACTTTTTCCCCCAGCCACCGGATGGTGACGCGCATGTTTGACGCAGGGCCGGGTCCAATTTATTTTCCCGGGCCACGCTTCACTTTCTGCCCACAGATTTCCCCAAACCCATTTGGGCTCCCCCGGGTTTTTTAGAACAAACGCCACCCCCAGTAGGTGTTTTTGCCCCAACCCCATACTGGGGTGACACTACCACCGCTTCCTCGGGAGCCCCTGTTCCACACTTTCTTGGACCTGCAAGGGCGCCTTTTCCCCGGGGCCTTTGGGCTCCCACCTCGCACGCTGCCTACCCGCTGACTCCGCCACACTACCGATTTTCTGGTGCCCCGCCCGATGCGAAAAGCTAAGCCCCCTTTTCTTGAAAAGGATAACCCTTCTTCTCCCGCCCCCAAGTCGATCGGCTACACCATCGATTATTGTTGGATCTTCACTGCGTCCTCCCCAACGGTCTTGGAATGCAGAGGCTACCCCTCACAACATCCCCTTCCCATGCCACTCTTCACACCCCATAATTGCTCCCTACTGCAAGAAGCAGGGGATTCGCCCCACTTTTTTCACTGCCAATACTGCTTACTGTCCTCAAATTTTTTAATCCTCGCTGTATATTGGTGCTGACCCACTGGGGGAACCGGACGGGACAAGGGGGTTTGGGGACAGGGGGAAGTGCGACTATCCGGGGCCATCCAACTAAGGGTTGGTCTGACAAACCCACTAATCTAGGCGGGGTAGCAGATGTAAAAAACGGGGATGGGGTTTTGATGACCCTAAAACCAATCAAAACCCTTGGGGGGGTGGTAAAACACACAGCCACTAGATGACACCGGGGAGTTTGGCCTCTTTTGAGTAAACCCTTTGCGCGACTTCCCCTTTACTGTCTGTACCTGTGCCTGCCCGGGAACGTTTGGCCACTCCCCCCCACCGCATTTGAATACCTCCACCTTCTTTGTCTGACATACTTTTTTTGTTCAAAAATTTATATAATCTGTTAATAAGATATCTGTAAATGATAAATACACACCCTGTTTTTTGACTCCAAATGAAACCCACAAAACAGCTGGGTAACCCTTGGACATAAATTTGCGCTCCAAAATTTGACTAGGAAAAATTTACTCGTATGTGGCATTTAAAAACACTGTATATTTTACTGAATATTAAAGCACAAACCACGCTTAATTAACCCTTGAATTTAAATTGGGCCCCTCCAGAAATGACCAGGAAAAATTTACTCGTATGGGCGTTTAAAAACACGGGGTTTTTTACGGGACTAAAAAAGCACATACAAGCTTAATTAACCCTTGAATATAAATTGCGCTCCAGAAAATAAACCAAAAAAAAATTTACTCTATGTGGCGTTAAAAACACTGTGTATTTTACTGAATATAAAAAACAAACGGGCTTAATTAACCCTTGGATATAAAATGCGCTCCACAAATGACCAGATGGAATTAAAATTGTATATGGGGCAGAATTAGACCCACCCAGGACTTGAATTACAATACCCCCCAAACTGAACCCAAAATGATAACGGAAGAGGAGTAGCCCTTTTGATAAAAGCAGTAACACCCCCCCCCCTCCCCAAATCGCTGTTAAAAGGCAATTTCCTTTTGTGAGATCTCTGCTGCTGCTGCAGCAGACGGACGCTTATGCACGGGCACAACAGGAGCAGTGTGAGGAACGAGCATGCGTCCGTACTTAATAGTGCTGTGACTCACAGAAGCCCGCCGGCCTCTGATTGGCTTCATAGCTGCACATGTCATTTAGGGTCTTCCTTTCTTCCCCCAGCGTTCTCTTCCCCATGTCACGCCATGTGCTTTCGGCCATTTTAGCAACACAAAACACACTTCGTTCCTGCGAATTACACCAAACTTCTATTTCGTGCAGAACCGAAGTTTTCCTGAAATTCTAATCGAATTCCACTTCGTTAGAATCGATTCGCCCATCTCTAATGATTAGGGATGGGAAGATTATAATAGTCAAAGTTGAAATTTTGGCACGGTTTTTAGGTTGATCAAAACTTCCAATCACGCGATATTTTAGGTGAGAATCTGCCTTAATATTACTATCACGCCATTTTCGGCGCTTCCCGTCTTTTTGGGGCGGCCAGCAAATCAGCTTAGGCATAAAGAGGGTGAGCTGGGTGTGAGCTGGGGTGTGCAACTTTCATGACGTGATGTGTATGGTTGTCATTGGCTGGAAAAATCACATGACCTCGTTTTGCATAGAATAGCTTTTCCTGTTCTTCATCTTTGTGTCAGTGTCCCCTCATTAGAGCAGGACGTGTTGCTAGATCTCTCTCAATAACAGCTCAGCCCTCTCAGGAGATACAGTTTCTTCTTTTAATTCATACAATCAACAAATGCTTTTAGTTTGTAAACCATTATAACATAGGTAATTAGAGAATTTCAGTTCTTATTAGATAGACAAAACTTTTAAAGAAGCATCTAGCGCTGTACAGCCACGCGGGGGAGGGGGGGGGGGTGGGCGAACACAGGCAGGCAGACTTTTGAAAGGAGAGTGAAATATTGTCCCAGCCCAGACTCTGCTTGAGAACCTGCAAGAAATGGCTTTTTTTTATCATTTTTTTTCCAGCACACCTCGCACCTGAGGTGAAATAGTACCTTTTATTTTGTGCAGCCCAGTTTTGTTCAAAGACCCAGAAATTTTCTAGTAACTCCTGTTGTTTTTCATTGGTGAAAAACCCACCTTTAATTATCCGTACAACTTTTAAATAAGTTTTTTTTCACTTTACCGCGGGCCCATTTTTTGTTCAAAAGACCCACCTTGTACTTATATTGGGGATACAGACATGTGCTAGTAATTGCAGGTGTAATTTCATAGGTGCAAAAACCACCTTTTATTATCCGTATAAATTTTAAATAGCTGAAATTTCACTTTGGCGCGGCCCAGTTTTTTTCAAACAGCCACCTTTATTTAAAATTTTTGAATACAGAAATTTTGTGGTAACTGCTGTTGTATTCATTGGTGCAAAACCCACCTTTTAAATCCGAAATTACTTTTAAATACGTATTGCACTTTGGTTCGCCACAGTTTTTTTTCAAATAGCCACCTTGTACTTAAATTTGGATACAAAAATTTTTTGTAGTTACTGTTGGTGAATTTGATTGGTGCAAAAACCACTGTTTGTTATTTGTATAACTTTTAAATAGCAGCCCTAGTTTTTTTCAAATAGCCACGTTGTATGAAAATTCTCGTTTGTCATTGCTGCAAAAAAACGAAATTTCTCATCCGTGTAACTTCTGAATAGTTTTATTGCGCTCGTGAATCTCAGTTTGGTGCAGATAAGTGCACTTGTATGATTTTTTGTTGAAAACTATCAATTCCTGGACCTACGGGGAAAGTTGTAAATCCCGGGGACTGAAGGAAGAACACTTTGATTTGTCTTACGGTTCTTAAAACCAGATCGCATTTCACAGGTAATTCGCTAGAAACAATTCAGTTTCTAATCCGAGTTGGCTGATAGGAAATAAGGGATTTAAGAATACGTGAAAGCCGACTTTCAATAAAACGCAAAAACTCCCTATTTTTAAATTTTATAAACTTTCTGAACATGGACGAAATGCAGGTGGCAAGCGAGCAAAGAGGGGTGTAAGGACAAGAAGTAGAGGTACGAGAGAAGGTGGTCCTTCCAGTGCTGGCGACAACATGCAAGCCAGCAGATCGTCGGTTGCAGGACCATCAGGCCAGTCATCGCTGGGTCAGGGTCCTGTGAATCTCAGTAACAAACAGCATCGCCAATATGTTCTTCAGTGATTTTAAAACAACCCTGCATTTCCCGCAGTCTTACCTCCTCATCCTCCCCGTCACCCACAAATGGGCACCCTCATCATCGTCAGCAACCGTCCAACATGAAGCGAAGGCAGCCCAAATGTCAACCTCGTGAACCCCACCACTGTGGGATAATCCATTTTCCTGAAGAACCTCTTTGATGACAAATGCGGTTGGGATCAGAAGGCATGTTAAAAGATCAAGAGGCCAAGGAGGATGATTTTGTCTGCTCTGACTCCCAATTACTAATGCCATTAAAGGAGCAGAAGGAAGCCAGTCAATCGGCAAAAATCCCGGGCGGTCGGCAACTCCTTGCAGTGCCTGTTGCTTGTAGCCCACAGCTCCAGGATACAGAATGTCTGGACGAGGAAGTCACCTGTGTTGATGATGATGATGACATTGCGGATCCAACGTGGTCTTTTCAGCAGAATTTGCTTGCGAGCGCTTCATCACTGGACGAGGAGAAAGATGATGGGGTAGTGTCAGTACGGGTCCCTCAAAAAGGGAGAGGGCGGCCACACAAGTCTGCTGAGATTATTCCGCCAGCCACGATCAGCGGAAACATCGCTCCTCGCTTATCGCCGTCGAAAAGGTCCAGGACCTCTCAAGCCTGGACCTTTTTTGAGCAAGCCTCTGATTCACCCAGCGATGTCATATGCCACCTTTTGCCGTAAACCGCATCAGTAGAGAGGCAAGAATCTTAGGTGTTTAACTACCACCAACAAAGTCTAGTCACATGCACGAAATGCCCTGAATTGAAATGGAGGGAACACTTGGCCAAAAAAGCCACACCGATCGGGCTTCCCAACCACTGTCACACCCTCTGCTCCATCTCCTCCTCCTCCGCCACCACCAAGCGTTCCTCAGCTGCCCATGTCTCTCAGAGTCATGATCAAGGATCAGCCTCCGCTTCAGACTCCACTGTCGCCCGAGTACCACCAGCAAACCCCGGAAACCCATCCTACCCCTTCCCCCTTTCCCCCAATTGAAAGACCTGCAATGCCGTACAGCGGCCCCGTCTAGCAGCCAGCCTTCTGTCTACCAGGTTGGGAGCAGAAAAACACTTTAACCCAAACCATCACAAAAGCCAAAAGCCTGAATGTTGGCATTGCCAGGTTTATTGGCTTTGGAAATTGTTGCCTTTCAGTCTGGTGGACACAGATGGGTTCCGCCACGTCATGGCCCTCGCCTGCCCCCAATACCAATGCCGAGCAGGCATTTCTTTGCCAGAAAAGCCGTCTCTGCCCTGGACAGCCACGTGTAATCTAAATTTCAAGCGCGTTGTCTGCATCTGTGGGCCAGCAAAGTCCCCTCTGACCCACCGACACATGGGCTAGTAAGCACAGCCAAGGCCACTATATCTCTGTGACAGCTCACTGTGTGAGCTGGGTGGATGTCTCTGGGTGGGGACGGTGCTCCAGGCTCGGCGCAACGCTCTTCAAAGCCGCAGGGGTGGTGCAGGGTTCATTCCCCTAAGGTCCTCTGGTGGCATCACGTGCCCAGAGAAATCTGGTCGTGTTGAAATTAATCTGTCTTGGAGACCGTCAATACACAGGTCAGGAGCTGTGGACGGCTTTTCGCAATGAGACCGAGCGCTGGCTGGGTGACAAGAGCCTTGTGACAGGCAAGGTGGTGTGCGATAAAAGGTCGAAATTGCTGGCCGCCCTTAAGATCAGTAGGCTGTAGCACCTCCCTTGCCTTGCAAATGTCAGAACCTTGTCGCCCAGAAAATTTCTAAAGCGCTACCCGGGTCTGGACTGCCTGCTGAGGAAGGCTCGAGGTCTGAGTTCACACTTCCGCCGTTCGCACCCTGCTTCATCCCGCCTGGCTGCGTTGCAGCATCAGCTCGGCCTCCCTGTCAACCATCTCATTGTTGACGTAGCAACACGCTGGAATTCCACCCTCCACATGCTCCAGCAATTGTGGCAGCAGCACAATGCCATTACGCAGTACAAAGTGACACATGGCCTGACAAGCAGCGGTGCGGACCTCAGGGTGTTGAGCCACCGAGAGTGGAGGCAGGTGAAAGAGCTCTGCACCATCCTTGCCAGTTTTGAAGAGCCACCAAAGTGGGATAGGGATATTCCATGTAATGTATTGCCCTTTTGCAGTCGGTGCGCTGGTAGTGGTGTGGGTGTAATATATATATATATATATAAATATATATATATATAGATATATATATATATATATATATAGATATGTGCTGCAACCCTGCCAGTGGCACCTAGGTTTGCATATTGTTCTTTCAGAAATGTTTTTTGTGCAGAACCATAATGTCGTATTTGGTGATATATTGCTTTTAATTTATATGGGGAGGAAGGAGTGCCTCCCTTTTGGTACTCTGCACTACGCCCACTTTCACAGCTGTCATAAAAGTGCAGCTTGCAGGTTTGGTGTTTTTTTTTATTTTTTTCCTCTCTGGATAATGGAGGTCGGTTGACCCAGTGAGAGGCCTGGAGTTGGCTCTATTGAGAGGTAGAGATAGTATAGGACTGCCCGACCTGTAGATCACGTGAAAGTCGTAGGCAGCTTATGCATTTTTTGATCAAAATATGTGAACCGAGAATCTCAAAGTTTTTTACATCCTTGCCTGGCACATGTCATGAACCTTTTCTCCCAGAAATTTCTAAAGCGCTACCCAGGTCTGAACTGCCTGCTGAGGAAGGCTCGAGGTCTGGGCTCACACTTCCGCTGTTTGCACCCTGCTTCATCCCACATGGCTGCGTTGCAGCGTCAGCTCGGCCTCCCTGTCAGCCGTCTCATTGTGGACGTGGCAACACGCTGGAATTCCACCCTCCACATGCTCCAGCAATTGCGGCAGCAGCGCAATGCCATTACGCAGTACAAAGTGACACATAGCCTGACAAGACCTCGAGGTGTTGAGCCACTGAGAGTGGAGGCAGGTGAAAGAGCTCTGCACCATCCTTGCCAGTTTTTAAGAAGCCACCAAAATGGTCAGTGCAGACGATGCCCTTGTCAGCATGAGCATTGTGGTGATCTGAGTTCTGGAACGATCGTTGGACACTCTGAAACATCAGGTCCCACCAGTGACGGAGGAGGAGACGGACACAGATGCGGACACGGAGGCTTTCTCTCAGTCGAATCCACAAGGCCCGACTGTTTCACAATTTTATCGGTCTTTATTAGGCAGTGGTTCGGGGTCCAGGGCTAGTGCAAGGCGGCGCCTCAGCTCTCAGGGTGCATCATCTGAGGCTAGTCAGTGTTGTGTTGAAGCTGTTCCGGAGTAAGCGAGGAGGAGGAGGAGGAGAGGAAGAAGTATTCCTGGAAATCGACGTTACCGACGTCCCTGCCTTGGAATGAGGTTGGCACGAATTTGAGGCGGAGGAGGAAGATGAGGAAGATCAGTTTGCTAGTGCCCCTCGACCCAGAGGCTTGGGAAATCAAGGCTCCATCTCTTACATGAGTGCTTGGATGCTCCATTTCCTCCAACATGATCCTCGCATTAAGGCCATCAAAATTAACAACAGTTACTGGGTGGCCACTCACCTCGATCCCCGGTACAAAGCAAAACTCAGCAACATTCCTTCCACCCACCCAAATAGAAGGAGTAAAATGCAGGAGATTTGGAAACCATACTGATTGATCAACTGAACATCTGTTGTTTCTGCTTCACGTTCTTTAAATGATCACTGTGAACGTCAGCCACCGTGGAAATAGCAGTAGAGTGCCAAGTATCCGTAGCGGCAGCAGCCCAGGCATGTGGCAGAAGCCTAATGGGTGACCTCTGCAATCTTTATTTACCACCTCACCAAAGTCATAGTAAAAGCAGGGCACACTACAGCACAGCAAGACCAGCTTTAAGATCAAGGAGCACGACAATCTGAGTCCTCAACACCGATGTTTTTTGGATATGTTCCTGGACCCAATCGACTTCTGGTATCCAAAATGGATTAATGGCCCTAGCTCTCTCTCCACGCCATAGAGGGTTTGTCCAGCCAGTAGCACAGCGTCATTTCTGAGGCAGACCTTCAGGCACAGCTGGAGGAGTCATTAAGACAAACGCATCCGTCTTTCCACAGATAATGTGGAATTCATTTGACTTCATCAAGATGAATCAGGCATGGGATCTCCGATGATTTTAGTGGGGCTCAATTGCCGAGGTCACCGATTAGTTGCCGGTCTACTTCACATTCCTCTTCCAAAAAGAAATGGTCCTCTGAAAATCTTTTTTTTAAAATGATAATTTTTACTGACAATTTTTATCTCAGTCCCATAAGTTCTTTTCCTGATTTTGCTTGTGGATACTGTAAAAGACACTACAAAGGGTTTCATGGAAAAAACTGTATTCCATTTACTTCACTTTATCTTAGAATTTTCGCATTGTCAATGATATTGGGTCATGTGTGCTTTGAGAACAGGCTATAATCAAGTGGCCTTTGGAACGGAAAAATTTTTGGCTTCTAAGTGCAATTCTCCCCCACAATTTTAACAGTGACTGAAAGTCATTTTTATAATTTTTTTGGGTCATGCTGCTGTTAAATGCGCAATAACCACAGGTCTATTCTAAAAAAGTGGTTTTCAACAGACATTTGTTCTTCAAATTTTGTCAAGAAGTGGCTCAAGGTCATGTTTTGATTTTTGGGGCATGTTCTGTGTAATGCAGCTATACAACAGGTCCTATATAAAAATGTGGTTTCTAACAGACATTGTTCTTCACAATTTTCCAAGAGTGGCTCAAGGTCATGGTGCGTCAAAAACAGGAATAGTAGGACACTGTTAATGGACACATATTGCAAAATGACTTGTTTTTTTGCAAGATCTTTAAAATAACTATAATCCCTGTAGTGAGACCAACCCATTTATACAAATTAAAAAAAGAGTGAAACAAAGGACTTGGTTGGTGATTCCATCCTAAAAATGTGGTTGAGAGATTCCTTTTTCCGTCACTTTTAATCTGTCGGTCAGACAGGTTTAAGGGTCATGCTGCGTTCCAGACAGGGATAGCCAATGTCCAGTTCCAAGTAAAATGATGGTTCAAATAATACAGCCTTCTGGCACTTTTAATTGTGGTGATGCAGGTTTAAGGGTCAATGCTGTGGTAACAACACAGGGGATCTAATGAGAATAGTCTGTGATTTTTTTTTCTGTGACTCTTGTTGCCTAATTGTGTTGCCTAAGAAGTAGCACGTATCCATTTGACTGGTTGTGGATGTTAATTCAAGCTTCTCCAGCCCTGTTTGGGTGTAAGAATGAAGTATGTTGTTCCTCTCCCATGATTTTAATGGGATCATCGACGATAATTCAATTATGACATATCGGATGTATCGTAAGATAATTGACAATATCGACTATCGATCCGATGACGATAGTTGACGCAATCGCTCATCACTAATAATGATGATACATTAAAAGGCTAAATCACATCATAAAGGAAATCATGTAGTGCTGAAAAGACAAGTTGAAAGCCAGATTATCACGTTAATCGTGGTTTCTAGATGATGAGATTTTTTTACCTTAAAATCTTATCAATAATCGCCATCGCGGATTGAAATCGCGCCATTTTCGGCACTTCCTTTTATTTTGGCAGCAAGCCAATCAGTGCAGAGCACAGAGGGGGGTGAAGAATGTCACCAGTGGGGTGTGTAAGGATTAGAGATGGGCGAAGTTCTCAAAAATTTGATTCGGTGACATCGCCGAATTTCCCGACAAAATTAGTTTCGGTCCTAATTACTTCGGCACTAATAGCGTTAAAAAACAGCTATATCCAGGCTGCACAGAGCCAGCAGGGTGCTTTAGAACATTTGCATGCTTAAATTTGCAAGAGGGAAGCTTGGTTTGTCTTCATACAATGTGTGTTTTAGAATAGACAAAGCGATATGAACTGCCGCCGCTCTTAGAATCGCTTCACTATAAAATTCCCTGGGCACTTAAGAGGCAAAACGACCAAAAACACAAGCAGGGAAAAAAAAAATTTGTAAAAAGGCCTGCTAAAGTCCATGTCAGCAACAGCTGTGAAAAAAACAAGGTGGAGAGCCAGTAGCAAACATCAGTGACAGAGTGTGGAGGTGACGGCAGCATCCACAGCAGCATGAGGTCAGAGAGTGGCACAATAACAATCTGGAGGTGGCAAAAAGAGGAGTAGGCAACAGAAGTGGCAACGATGAACACAGTCAGTGTAGGTCACGGCAGCAGCCACAACAGCAGCATTAGGTCAGAGAGTGGCGACAATGACATTCTGAGGTGGCAAAAAGAGAGGTAAGCTCCACAAGAGTGGCAAAATACTGAGTGTGTAGATCAACGGCAGCTGCCACAGCAGCAGCATGAGGTCTCACAGTGGCACAATGACATTCTGGAGGTTGCAAATCACTTGTAGACCACAGAGAGGCACAATGACAGTGAGTGGAGGTGAAGGCAGCAGCAGCATGAAGTCAGACAGTGGTACAATGACACAGTGTGGAGGGCATGGCAGCAGCCCTAGCAGCAGCATGAGGTCAGACAGTGGCACAATGACATTCTGGAGGTGGCAAAACAGTAGTAGGCCACAGAGTGGCACAATGACAGAGAGTGGAGGTGACGTCAGCAGCCAGCATGAGGGCAGTAGAGTGGCCACAAGACACAGTGTGAGGCACGGCAGCAACCACAGCACAGCATAAGTCAGACAGTGGCACAAATGCCAGATTTGAAGGTCAGGGCAGCAGCCACACAGTCAGCATGGGGTCAGACAGTGGCACAATGACATTCTGGAGGTGGCAAAACAGGAGAGGCTACAGTGTGGCACAAAAGACAGAGTGGATGGCACGCAGCAGCCCACAAGCAGCAGCATGCGGTCAGACAGGTGGCACAATACCATTCGGATGGTGAGGGCAAAAACAGATAGGGCACGAGGTGGCACAATGACACATGTGGAGGGCATGGCAGCAGCCACAGCAGCAGCATGATGTCAACATTGACACAATGACTTTCTGCAGGTGCAAAAACAGTAGTAGTCCACAAGTGTGCACAATACCAGAGAGTGGAGGTGACGGCACAGCAGCAATGAGTCAGACAGTGGACAATGACACAGTGTGAGCACGGCAGCAGCCACAACAGCAGCATGAGGTCAGACAGTGGCACATATGAATTGTGGAGGTTTGGCAAAACAGTAGTAGGAGACAGAGTGGCACAATTACAGAGAGTGAGGGACGACAGCAACAGCATGAGTTCAGACAGTGGCACAATGCCATAGTGTGTAGGTCACGGCTGCAGCCCCAGCAGCAGCATGAGGTCATACAGTGACACAATGACAGAGTGTGAGATCACGGCACAGCCACAGCCAAGCAGCATGAGTCAGAGCAGGGCACCATGACATTCTGGAGGTGTCCAAAAACAGGAGTATGGCCACAGAGTGGCACAATAGACACAGTGTGGAGCATGGCACAGCCACAGCAGCAGCATGAGGTCAGACATTGACACAATGACTTTCTGCAGGTGGCAAAAACAGGAGTAGCCACAAAGTGCACAATGACAGAGAGTGGAGTGTGACGGCAGCAGCAGCATAGAGGTCAGACAGTGGCACAATGACACATGTGGAGGCACGGCAGCAGCCACAACAGCACAATGAGTCAACAGTGGCACAATGACATTGTGGAGGTGGCAACACAGTAGTAGCCACAAGAGTGCACAATGACAGAGAAGTGTGAGGTGACGACAGCAAACAGCATGAGTTTCAGACAGTGGCACAATGCATAGTGTGTAGGTCACGGCCACAGCCACAAAGCGCAGCATGAGGTCAGATACAGTGGCACAATGACAGATAGTGGCGAACACGGCAGCAGCCACAAGCAGCATGCATGAGGTCAGACAGTGGCACAATGACATTCTGGAGTTGGCAAAAACAGGAGTAGGCCACAGAGTGGCACAAATGACAGAGAGTTTAGGGCACGCAGCAGCCACACAGCAGCATGAGGTCAGACAGTGGCACAATGACATTTCTGGAGGTGGCAAAAACAGGAAAAGGCCACAGAGTGGCACAATGACACAGTGTGGAGGACATGGCAGCAGCCACACCAGCACATGAGGTCCATAGTGAGTGGCACAATGAACAGAGTGTGGAGGGTGGGTGGCAATACCATCCCTGTTAAAAAGATTGTTGGTGGCAGATGGAGAAACTGCTGCAGATGTGTGGCATCAGCGGGTGGCGGCATCAGAAATACGTGGCTGAGGCAGGAATTTTTGAACCCATACTTCATTTTCTATCACAGTTTGGTTGAGGCATCAAGGCAGATGTAGTCGACGCCTAAGGGCCTTGGAGTGTGGAAATCCTGGCCGATCCACGCCTGAATCTCTTGGACGACAGGTCATCGATTCCACATTTCCCGTGGACAAGCGGGTTCTCCCTTGGGGTAACGATGGCCCCCGCCCGCACTGAACACCCGCTGTGGAAGCGACATTCAACTAGAGGCCCGGGCAGGACAGATTCTCCACTGCATCTTGGCAAGGTTGCGGCCACACATCCACACTGCCCAGTAGTCCAGCTGATCTTCGGGGGGTCTAACTGGGTGTGGAAGAGTGCTGACCCAAGTAGGCCACTACCTGTTGGTGTCAGGGTCTGCTCCAGGTCCTGCTGCTGCTGCTGCTGCGGCCGGCTACCCTCCTCACTAGGCAGGTGAAGGAAGCTAGCTCATCAGTGACTCCAGACTTAGGGTTCTGCTGGATTGGAGCTGGTATTTGCAGCACTACCCACCCCACCTTCCCCCAGCAACGTTGCAGTAGTAACTGAGCGCTGAAGAACCCCCCGGGTCCAGACCTGTCAGATGGAGGGACGATGGCCGCACATAGGCAGCGGCCAACTGACTACGGGAGGATTCTCCCTATAGTAATTGATTTGTCTCCCTACTCAGCAGCTGGGAAAAGCTCCCCATTTTTGGACCGTAGCGAGGTGAGTCCAATAGGTGAAGATGCCAGAAGTCATCCCTCTGCCCGGATGCTGACAATTCGGCTGTCACTACCAGGCAAATCAGCATGGCCGCGGGCCATCTTGCACAAGTTGACTCTGAGGGCTCCCTGCCTCCATCTCCACTGTATACTGCCACGGTGCTTGCGGGTCATCATGCCTCGTCTTCCTCATCTTCATCTACCTCCTCCAGCTGCTCCTCGCTCCCTCCTCTCCTGTCACCTTGGGTGAAAAATCCACTTATTCACACCAGACAATGCTTACTGCTCCAATGTCCTCCTCCTCATCCTCCCCTCCATTTACAGTCCCCACCGAACTCATGTCGGCCAGGCGGAGATGTGGTTCGCCCACGTCTCCAGTCCCCTGCCCAAACAGATTTTTTTCAGCTCTGTTTCCAGGACAATGAAGCATGTGGAAAATACGTTAATTTCATCCCGTATTCCCCTGGCGAACTGACAAATAACGTGGCCTCCTCGAATGGCTCAACACACGCATGTGTCGACGCATGACTGCCACTGGCTGACATCAAAGTTACACAGGGGAGTACTCCCTGTCCGCCTGGATCATCAAAAAAACGTTAGATGGCCTTGTCCTGTTCATACAGTCGGTCAACATGTGCAGGCTGGAATTCCAACGCGATGGAAACATCGTATATCAGAAGTGTGTTGGGGGAGGCTGTTCTGGCCGCTGCAAACTCGAGTAGAGTGTTCCTGGCTTTGTAGAATGGATGAAGTGCATCTGCCACAGTTTTCCCTGGCCCTTTCAGAATCTTCTGAAGGATCGGTGGAAGACTTCAGGAACCATTTCACATCCAGATTGAACACATGCGCCATGCAGGTCGGCATAGGAACATCCCTCCTCGGCTGCAGCGCGGACCCCATGTTCCTCCCATTGTCCGCCACCATGGTTCCGATTTGCAGTTGTCGCGGAGAAAGCCACACATCGATTTTCCTATGCTGCATTGACGCGGCAGCATTCCTCCCCTGTGTGATCTTCGTTTACTGAGGCAAGCCAGGGTAGAACTGCGTGACACCGCTGTGGCACTACATCCGTGGTATGAAATGGATCAGTAACTTGTGGAGCTGATGATGAGGTGGTGGTGGAGGAGGAGGAGGTGGACATAGGCGCAGTCGCCGCAGTTTGACTAACGTGGAGTGAAAAGCGGGCGACTACCCTGTCAAAGTTGTTGGTGTGCCTCTGTAGGCAGTAAGCACAATCACACCAGTGGGCCGAAAGGACCTGTACTGGCTCCTGACCGAAAGTTACAGCTCCAGACCGTCCGCCCGCTAGTCCGTGCACCTTTGAACAAACCAGATAACTCAACGACTGACCCCACCTTCTGTTCTACTATTTATAGGAAGTGCTGGTACTAAGCGGCCTTTTTAGGAAAAGAAATTACGGCCTTGGAACTCTGCCATCTTTCGCTCCGGCACAAGCCCATTAGTTCTTCTGAATGGTGCAGATCGTCCAACATGTTTGGAAAGGGAGGGACTGCAGTACCACAACTATGACATGGAGCATTTTGTCCAGCTTCTGCACCTTAGATGGTTGGACTCATACTGTTGTCTCTTGCCAACGACTCTCGCTTGAACGACTGCTGCGCCATGATAGCGAGGGAGCATGTGAGCAGCTGGACCCGGAGAGATGATGGCAAAGAGAAACAGCTCCCTTCTGCATAGGTGGTGGAGCCTTGACTGGCTGCAATGGCATGGCCGTGCCACTGGGCGCTGCTGCTGCTCGTCCGGCGACAAGGATGACCACCACATCTGCATCCCACGTTTCTCCTCCAGGCACCGATGGTACGCTGCAATGTGTTGACGCAGCGCCGTGGTGCCAACGTTAGACTCCCTGGCCACGCTTCACCTTTCTGCCCACAGATTCTACATATACCCATATTCAGCTCTCCGGGTTTCTAGCAAAGAATGCCACACCACTGAGTAGCTGATTTTAACCGCCAACTGCTCCGCACAGAGTGACTACTCACCACCGCTGCCTCGCTGAGCCCCTGTGCCCGCTACTTTTCTTGGACCTGCGAAGCGGGTTTTCTACCCCGTGGCCACTTGGCTCCCGACCTCACAACTGCTGCTATACCCTGCTGACCTCACGGCCACCACAACCCACTTTGCTTGGCGGCCGCTGCCTACGCGCAAGCTGACGCCCTCTTTCTCCTGACGATGATGAAGCCCTTGCTTCATCCGGCTCCCAAGTGGCGGTCGGCTACATCATCATCTATTTGTGTTATCATCGTCACTCGCTGTCCCTCATCACACCGTCTTGGTATGCAAGGGCCTGGAACCCCACACTATGACCTGACCCATCCACTCTCACACATCTATAACTTTGTGCCGCCTACATGCAAGAAGCATGGAAATATTGGGCCCCATTTCTTTCGCTGCCAAGTAGCCTGCTGACTGCCTCCCTCCAATTGCGTTCATCCACGCTATATACTGGCACTGACCCAGACCACATAGTAGATCTCTGGCTGAGGGAACCGGATTGGACAGAGTGGATATGAGGACAGGTGAGAGCCGCTGACCCGCTCCGGGGCCATGCCAATACTAAGGGTTTTGTCTGACGTTCCCACCGGACGCTTGGCTGGGTTGTCATATGTCACTGGGATGAAAGTGGGATATTTTTGAACCTAGCAACCAACCAATCAAGAACCATTGGTTTTGCAGTCAACACACAGTCGCTAGATGACAACGGCAGTTGTGGCCTCACCGAGTGACCGCTGCTGCGATGTCCCCTTGCTGTGCTGCGACCTGGGCCTGCTCCAGGAATGTTTGTGCCACTGACACTCGCAAGTGAAGAGCCTGCCACCTCTCTGTTCCTGACAAACAGTTTAGTTCTAAAATGTACAGACACTGTTTGATGAAGATATCTGTATAAGATTAAATACACACCCTGTATTTGACTCCAAATGAACCCAGTAACAAGCTTGGGTAACCCTTGGATATAAATTGCGCTCGCTCAAAGGCCAGGAAAAAATTTACTGTATGTGCCGTTAAAAACACTGTGTTATTTTTTACTAATATAAAGCACAAACAGGCTTAATTAACCTTCGGATATAGAATTAGGCTACAGGCAAAATGTCTTCTTTGGCGGTGAAGAAAGGAATGTTTTTCTTTTAGTGACCCACAACGCAGAACTACGCTTAATTAACCCCAGATCTAAAAGTGCGCAAAAAAATGAGTCAACCAAAAATTACCAGCTTTGTAGCGTGTTAAAATGGCGTGTAATTTACGTACAGAACAACAGAAAAACTTGTAATTAACATTCCGTTGTGAATTATGCTACAGGCAAAATTTCACTTTTTTGGCGTGTGAAAAAGAATGATTCTTTAGTGACCACAACAGCAGAACAACGCTTAATTAACCCCTGGATCAAAATTGCGCAAAAGAAATGAGCAACCAAAATTACCAAGCTTTTTTAGCGTGTTACAATGGCGTGTATTTTACAGTACACAACAACCAGAAAAACTTGTAATTAACCTTTGGTTGTGAATTATGCTACAACAGGCAAAATTTCTTTTTTGGCGGTGAAAAAGAATGTTTCTTTTAGTGACCACAACAGCAGAACAACGCTTAATTAACCCTGGATGTAAAATTGCGCAAAAGAAATGAGCAACCAAGAATGAAGTGGTATTTGGATTTGTAAAAACGCTGTTTTCTTTAAATGATCCCACAGGAAACTGGGCTTAGATCACCTTTGGATATTCAATGTCTGGTGAGCAGATAGCATTAAAATGTATATGCAGCCTGTGCATTGGATGCACACTGGACGTCATACTAATAACCCCACAAAATCAGAAATTAGAACGTAAGAAAGCATTCTCGTTGAAGACAAGCTGTGACCCCCCAAAAAATCGCTGAATAAAAAATGAGTTCTTTAAAAAAAGCCCCATCAGCTTATCACAAGCTAGCACGACGGGCCAGGCACACCTTCCCTATTCAGTACAGTGAGAGCGGTAATGAGCTCCTGCGTCGCACACCGGACTTATATAGTGGCGGTGACGTCACAGAATCCGCCGTCTCGATTGGCTTCACCTCAGCACATGTCATTTGCAGGCTAATGCCCTTCTTCCTCCCAGAGTGCTTTGGCCCCCATGTCACGCATGTCTCGCACCGCCATTTTATCAATCAAAAGCAACGCAGCGTTCATGCGGAGTACCCCAAACTCGACTCGTTCCGAACCGAAAGTTTTTCCTGAAATTCTAAACGAATTTCCACTTCATTAGAATCAATTCGCCATCTCTAATCAGTCACCCATTCTCACATTAAGTGATTATCAGGGAGGGGTGGTATACCAAAATGTTAAAACTATCCAATAGCTTTGAGTGTTCTCTGAATGCACCCCAAAGTCTGCTTTTCATTCATTCAGTACTCCTCTGGTTTATTATTTCAATAGCAATTACTTATAAACTTTACTCTTGCAGTATAAATCATTTGCACTCATTTTGTAGCATTTTGAAATGCACTTAAAGGGGTTGTCTCACTACATAGAAATTCACTTTGAAATTCAGGGGCGTGTTTACTGGCTTCTACTCACTGCAGTAAAGCCAGGTCTGTAGCTATAGCCACTAGTGCTGACAGCCTATCAGAAGATCAAACAGGTCTGTATCTATAGCAACCATGCTGTAGCCTATCAGGATATGATCAAACAGGTCTGTAGCTATAGCGACCTGAGGAGCTGATGCAGCCCAGTACAAGAGGGATATTTAGGAATAATAGGACACTGCTAATAGACATCATAAAATTGCAAAAGTGACTTGTTTTTTGCAAGAATCTTTAACAAAAAAGTGAAGACACAACCCTTAAGCTTTCTTTCCTCTTTCCTTATTCATTATTTCTCATTTCGGCATAGGGGCTTAGAATATGACAATAGCAATTATATATGATTGTATTCTTGCAGTATAGTATCATCTATGCATCCATTGCTTCTAGCATTTTAGGCGTTGTCCTTTTTTAGCTGATTATCACTCTCACACTGCTTCAGGTCTTCCATTCCTATGCAGTCTTTTCGCAGTTCTATACGGCAGTGACCTAAAGAAGCCTAAAGGCCTAAAGAACACCATTAAAGAACACTGTGAAACACAGGCAGTATCATGTTGTGGTTTGTTTTGGCTGCAGGAGGACAGTGCACTTCACAATATAGATGGCACATAAGGAAAGAAAATTATGTGGCAATACTGAACGCAACTCCTCAAGACATCAGCCAGGAAGTTAAACTTGGCAGAAAAGGTCTTCCAATGACAATGAACAAGGCAATACTGCCAAACTTTGTTATAAAGTGCTTAAGGAGAACCAAGTCAATTGTTTTTGGAGATGGCTATCACAACACCCTGATCTCAATCCTTTTGAAAATGTATGGGCAAATCGTGAGAAGGCAGGCACAACACACCCACTCAATTTCTACGACCTCTATAAACATTCGCTCAGTTACACCAGTTCATCAGCGGAATGGGCCATAGATCCCATACACCCTACACAAACTATTCTGAAGCTTGCGAAGGATATCCAAACTGTTTGACCACATCACATACAGTTTCTAAGGGGCAATGCTACGATACTAATGAAATGTAATTAAACTTTGACTTCTCATTATCTGGCATTTGGCAAATATAAATTTGTTCCTAAATTTGACCTAAATGGGTAAGGTTTAATCAAGAATTCATGTCAGATAGTGACAAAGACATGCAGATGGTTTCTTTTATATAGTGTATGTAAACTGCTGATTTTCACTATATATATGTTTTCAACGAGGTATAAAAAGCTAATCTTAAAGGGTTGCTGCCAGGTTAACCCTGTTTTGTGCCTGCCTAGATCTGCTGCTCACTGCTGGATCAGCTGCACTGTGCGGCTGCTGTGCCGAGCTCTTGCTGCTCCTCCCACAAGTCAGAGACAGTAGGGAGATAGGGCTGATCTATGAGTGTGTGATAGGGTCTTGTGAAGCGTGTATGCTAATAGCAGAGCAGGGGGGGATGTAAGTTGTTCCTATACCCCATGTTTAGCATACACATCTCCAAGGACATCTCAAGCAACAACAAACAAACCCCTTCAGAACAGACACAGGGCAGCTGAGAAATGAGTTGCTATATCCACACTGTGTCACTAATATAGCAGAGCTAGGGAGGATATGAAACCGTTCACATGCCCCCCTTACTGTTCAAGTAGTATAGACAATAGCTCCACAGACACATGTGTCGACATGTATGAACGTATTTCCACCGGATTCTGCGTATACATACGCCTCCACTGGCCCGAAATCCCCGGTCATGAACTGCAGGGATGCTGTGTTATTCGCAACCTTGCCACTTTCGGATGCGCCTCACATGAAGGGGTGTGTAATGGGCGCAGTGTGGGCGTTCTGGGGCGGGAGGTGGCTCATTCGAAAACTCCGAGGCATGTACGATTGCGGGTCGGCAAAGTGCGGTGCATTGCAGCGCTCGCCAGCTCCGACAGGCTGACCTAGTTGATTCTGGTCTAAAATGAGCCGGAGAGGCGAATTGAAAGTGAGACTTAACCCATGAGAGGGAAACATATAGAAGATCGCAAAAGAAATCTCGGCTCTCCGCTCTGTGCGGCATGGAGTATGATTCCCAAAAAATTGCTTTTATTAGGTTTAAAACATTATCAGAAAAAGAGCTCAAACCTTCCAAAAAAAAAAAAAAATCGCTTTCCAAAAATCTAGAACGGCGCAACATCAGGAATCTGGATGATTCTGTAAGCGCTTCTCATTGGTCAGCAGAAACCAACCAATCAGAATACGAGCGACAGTGACCCATTAAAACCTATGGGTAAAGTATTGACCATTCAAATTCAAAGCGGGACAGTTCAAAATACAGTAAAAAGCAGAAAAGAGCTTATTGGATGAGCTAGCGTGGGGCTTGGCAATCCCTGGCCAACACAGAATATGAGCCGAACTAGGACCATTATAACCTATGGAGCAATATTGACCAATCAAATTCCAAAGGCGGACAGTTCAAAATACAGTAAAAATGCAGAAAAGAGCTATTGGTTGAGTTAGCGGGGGCTTTACATTGGCTTATCTCGCAATCAGACAGTGCGAGCTACTTTTGTCCCAATGTAGTCTATGGCCAGATCGGACAATGAAAATCTCGTCTTCTCAAGCGCCGAGCGTGAGTATGATAAAAAAAATCGTTGTTATTAGGTGTAAAATATTATCGGAAAAAAAGAAGCGTGAAATCTTCTATACAACATAATCAATCAAATCGCTAACAACGCGTTGTCGCCGAGACCCGCGACTACATCAGGAATTGCGATATAGAGAATTGCTGTGAAATACAGTAATTCAAATTCTTTAAGCTCTTCTCATTGGTCGCAGAAACAGCCAATCAGAATAGGAAGCGACAGTGAAGCCATTATACTGCCAATGGAGAAGTATGGACCAATCAGATTCAAAGCGGGACAGTTCAAAATACAGTAAAAAGTCAGAACAAGAGCTGATTGGTTGAGCCCAGGGCGGCAGATATGAATCCACCAATCATATGTAGTGCGTCCTATTTGAGTGGAGAAAAGAAGGGCGCTATAGAAGGGCGCCCTAAAAGTTATTGCTGTCTATGGGAAATATTCTAGTACTTGTGATTGGTTGGGGGAGGAGGGGCTCGTCCATCATAGGCCAATCAGCGGGGTGACTAACCTTCTCATAGAGTTCTATGGGGAAAAGTTGAATGCAGAGCGAGCTCTTTTTGTGATAGGCTAAGTTAAAAGAGCACGGTTAATTGGACCAATGTGAGAAGCGAGCGAGACGCTTTTATGGGTTTTCTAATGCAATCGTATAATAAAAACTGTACATGGCTCGAAATCAAATGATAATACTATCCGAAGTTGTACCATGTGTATAATAAAATGAACATAAATGGGGGTACACGAAAAAAAAATTTTAATTCAATAAGTTACATTTTTATTTCTTTTATTTCGTAGCCAGATGATCAATAATATGGGATGTAACGAAAAAAAAGAAATAAAAATCGAATTTATGAATTAATATTTTTTTTTCCGTTTACCCCCATATTATTGTTCATTTTTATATAGAGATTGGTTACAACTTTGTGAGTCTTATCATTTTATTTCTGCATGTACAGTTTTTTTATATTATAGATTGCATTAGAAAACCCCATAGAGCGTCGCTCGCATCTCCCATTAGGTCCAAATAAACCGCTACCTCTTTAACTTAGCCATCACACACAGAGCTCGCTCTGAAATTTTTTTTTCCCCCATAAAAATTCTTTTGAGAATTTTGCCACCCCCCTGATTGGCTAAGCGGGACAGTCCCTCCCCCACCTAACCAAACGGGATTTAAAAATTTTCCCCAAAAGGGACAAATTAAAATTTTTAGGGGGGCCCTTCTATTGCGCCTTCTTTCTCCATTCGAAATGACGATTTACATTAATTGGTGGATTCATATCTGCCCCCGGGGCAAAAACCAATAAACTCTTTTCTCCCCTTTTTTACTGTATTTGAACGGCCACCTTTTCTTTTGATTTGGTCCATACTTATCCATACTTATTATCTTCACTGTCACCCTTTTTCTGTTTGGGTTTGGGTTTCTACCGCCCAAGGGAAAATAGCTTACAAAATTTTAAAATTTACTGTATTTCCCGGAAAATTCTCTATTTCGAAATTTTCCGAGGGTGGGCCGTCTTGGCGAAAAACGGGGTTTGTTAGGGTTTTTGATTTTTATGTTTTTTAAAAAGGTTCAGCTTTTTTTTCCAGAAAATTTTTTTACCCCTAAAAAAAATTAAATTTTTTTAATCATACCCCCATGCCGCCCGGTGCTGGAGCCGAGATTTCATTGATCTGCCCTTAGACTACAAGGGGACAAGTGGGCTTGCGTTTTTGGGGGCCGGGAAACCCAACCCCCCGCAAGTAAACCCAATCAGCCCATTTGGGGCATTTTTACTGTATTTTAAAACTTTTCCTCCCCTTAAATTTTTGTTTGGGTAAATTTATTTCCATGGTTTTTTAATGGGTCCCTGTGCCCCAAATTCTGAGGGGTTTGGGTTTTTCTCCCGGACCAATAAAGAGTTTTTTAAAAGAATTTGAATTACTGTTTTCCCCGGGCCCAATCCCCGAATACCCAAATTTTCCCGTTTTGTAGCCCCCGGTTGGGGGCAAAGCTTTTTGTTGGGGATTTGTTTTGTTTTATTTTTAAGAAGGTTAAAGCTTTTTTTCAGTTTAAATTTTCCCACAAAAAAAATGTTTTCTTTTACTACTGCCCCAATTTCGCACGGGGCTGAGTTTTTCATTCCCCCCATCCCCTCCATAGATTTCAATGGGAGAAAGTAGCTCCGCTGATTGGGGGGGGAAATTCCCAAGTGTTGAGCGATTACGTTGGCTATCGACCAAAGGGCCCATAGTCGGGTCGGCCCCCTTTGATAAGGTTTTTCGATAGTGGCAGTCGATTATGGGGCAATGGCCATTAAAGTCTATGGAGGGGGGAAAAACCCTTCATTCCCTTTCACCCCAAAAAGGGTGGGGAAAAGCTGGAATTAACATCCACAGCAGTCAAATGGATTTCAGGGTACATCTTTTGGCAAAAACAAATTAGGTTATAAAAGGCCCCAAAGAAAGAAAAAAACACACCATTCCCACCTTTTTTCCCTTTTTTGTCCCCCAGCGACCCTTTTAAACCCGCTCACCCACAAAATTTAAAAATTTCCCGAAGGGAGGATGATTTTAACCATCATTTTACTTGAAAATGGGGCATGAATTTTCCCTTGGGCCGGAATGCAGCATGAGGCCCCAAACCTCATGGAAACCCCCAAATTTAAAAAAGGGCCGGAAAAAAAAGGGGGTCTTTCAACCACCATTTTTGTTTTCACTGGACATTATATACCCTTTCCCGGGCCACACCATGAGCCCCAAACCTGCATGACCCCCCCATTTAAAAAAATTTTCCAGGGGAAAAAAAAAGGGTTTTTTTAAAAACCACCATTTTAGTTTCACGGGACTTTGGATTTTTTCCCCGGCCCTGGGCCCCCACATGACCCCCAAAACCTCCAAACCCCCAGTTTTAAAAAAGTCCCCGGAAAAAGGGGGGGTTTTTTTAAAACCCCCCCATTTTATTTTTAAACTGGAACATTGCTATACCTGCCCCGGGGCCCACAGCATGACCCAAACTCCCTTAACCCCCAAAATTTTAAAAAAAAGGGGGGGGAAAAAGGGTCTTTAAATCCCCTTTTTTAAATTTTTCACGGGACTTTGGGACTAAAACCTGTCCGGGGCCCCAGCATGACCCCAAAAACCTGCAAAACCCCCACATTTTAAAAAGTCCCGGAAAAAGGGGGCCCTTAAAACCAAATTTTTTAGTTTACTGGACATTGCTAACCTTTTTCCGGGGCCACAGCATGCCCCCCCAAAACCTCCCATGCCCCCCACTTTTTAAAAATTTGCCGCAAAAAGGATCTTTCAACCCCATTTTACTTTCACTGGACTTTTGTATACCTGTCCTGGGCCACACATGAGCCAAACCTCCCAAAAAACCCCAAAATTTTAAAAACCCGGGAAAAAAAGAAGTCTTTCAACCCCTTTTTTTTTCACGGGGACATTGACTATCCCTCCCGGGGCCACGGGATGGCCCCAAACATGCAAACCCCCCAGTTTAAAAAAAAGGGTTGGGGGAAAAAAAAGGATTCTTTTAAACCCCCATTTTAGTTTCACGGGACATTAAATTTAACCTGTCCTTTTCCCCACAGCATAGCCCCAAACCTGCATAACCCCCCCTTTTAAAAAGTCCCCGGGGGAAAAAAGGGTTTTTCCCAACCCCATTTTTTTTTCACGGGACATGACTTTTCCTTCCGGGGCCACAGCAGACCCCCAAAACCGCAGGGACCCCCAAAATTTAAAAAAGGGGGGGGGAAAAAGGGGGGGGCCCTTTTCAACCACCATTTTAGTTTCACGGGTTTTTGGAACCTATGCCTGTCCGGGCCACAGCTTTGACCCCCAAAACCTGCAGGACCCCCCCCATTTAAAAATTTTCCCGGGGAAAAAAAAAAAAGGGTCTTTCATCCCCTTTTTGGGGTTTCACTGGACATTGACTTTATTTTTGCCGGGGCCCAGCACCCCCGGGCCGGAGTTACGTGGGGGGGTAAAGACCCCGGGTTTGGCTTTCCGCATCTATTAACAGCGGAAAAAATTCCCCGGATGACCCCGCAATAAAAAACGTCATCGGGGGGAGTGGGGAAAGGGGAAGTGGAGAACCCACCCTTCCTCAGGTAAAAAGTCAATACCGGGGTTAGCGTTTGGCCCCCCCGGGATAAATTTTTACACCCGGGGGCCCTTTATCTTGGCTTTCCTTTTTTTCTCATTTTATTTCAAGGGCTGGGGGGGAAAATGGTTTTGGGACTTTTTCTCTGTCCGGGTCCAACCCATGTCCCTTTTAAACCTACATCGGGTCAATTTTTCCCGGTACCTCCTTTGTGGGGAAATTCAGGGGAAATTTTTTTTTAAACACAAATTTTGTACAGGCAAGTTTTTTAGTACTTTAATTTAGAAAACCCCATTTTTAAAATGGGGAGGAATCCCCCAGGGTTTTTGGGTTTCTTTTTTTTTAATTTTTTTTTTTTTTAAAGGGGTTTTTCCCTCAAAAAAGGGTTTGATACAATTAAAAGATCTTGAAAAAAACCAAGGCATTTGCAATATGGTCCTTTAAAGGGTCCTCCCCTTTCCTGTTTTGAAAAGCCCCAAAATTTCACCCTTGAGCCCCCTTTTGGACCATGTTTGTAAGAAAAAAATGTCTGTTAAAAAAAACTTTTTTTAGAATGGGAAACCGGTATATGCTGCATGTCACAGCAAATGCCTCCAAAAATTCAAAGCATGGCCCTTTGGACCTTTTTTGGACAATTGTGAAGAACAAATTCTGTTTTAAAACAAAAATTTTTAGAATGGGACCTGTATTAAAGCTGCATGTCACAGAAAATGCCCCCAAAAAAAATTTAAACATGACCATTGAGCCACTTTTGACAATTTGAGAAAAAATTCATTTGAAACAACTTTTTTTTTGAAAAGGAAACCCTTTTGTATTGGGGTTTCATTTCAAACAGCATAAACCCAAAAAAATAAAAAAATGACCTTTTCAAAAACTGTTTTAAAAATTTTTGGAAGGAGAAATTCCCCTTTAAACCACAATTTTGTTTCCCAAAAGGGCCCTGATTATTGCTGTATCTCACAGCAATAGACCCCAAAAAATTTTAAAAAATGATTTCAGCCACTGTTAAAAAATTTTTAAAGGGGAAAAAGCCCCTTTAAAACCAATTTCTGTTCCAAAAAGGGCCCTGAATTTTTGCGATTTTACAGCAACATGACCCCCAAAAAATTATTAATATGACTTCTCAGCCACTTTTTTAAAAATTGGGAGGGAACAAGAACCCCAAAAACCCTTGACATTTTGAAAAAAATTTTAAAAATTTAAGTTATAAATGTAATAGGTTTTTTCATGAAACATTGGTGTTTTTAGTCTCCCCACAAACAAAAAAAAAAGCAAAAAGAACTGTTGGGAAAATTAAATAAAAATTGCAGTAAGAAATGAAATTTTTTTTAAAAAAGGTTTTTTAAGAGGAACCCCCTTTCTGTTTTTGGGGAAAGGAAAGTGAAGTAAGACCCAGCCAAAAATAATTTGGGTTTAAACCCCGGAATTGGGGCCACAAAATCATCAGAGATCCATTTCCTGATTCAAACTTGATGAAATCAAAAGCCACATTTTTCTGTGGAAAGCCGGGTGCGTTTGTTTTGGTTAAAGACTCCCCCGGGTGTGCTGAAGGGGCCGGGTCGATAGGGTGTTGGGGGCTGGGGGAAGGGGGAACCCCTATGGGGGTGGCGAGCCCGCCGGGGGCCCTTCGTCCCCTTTTGGAAAACCCCAAAAACTTTGGGTCCGGAACAAATACAAAAAAAATCGGGGTTTTTTTGACGCAGATAGGGGCGTTTTCCCATGATCCAAAACTTGGGTCTTGGGGGGGGTGGGATCTGTGGCCCGCATTGCTTGCGTGAGGGGGTAAATAAAGATTGCCAGAGGTCCCATTTTGGGGTTTTGCCACCTTTTCCTTCTGCTGCTGCCCAAAGGGTACGTGGGGACCTTCGGGTGTCACGTCGTGGCGTTGTTTTTTCCGTGGGCATTTTAAAGAAGGGAAGCAGGGCGCAACAGATTTTCTTTCCCTTGATCAATTAAACCAAAACCCATTTTCCCGCATTTACTCTCATTTGGGGGTGGAAAAGGGAAAAATGCGGAGTTTTTTTTTGGGGGCCGGGGGGGGCCAGGAGGTGGCCACCCAGTAATGTTGTTTTTTTTGATGGCCCCTTAAAGCGAGGGTCAAAGTTGGGGGAAAAGGAGCCTCCAAACATCTTGGGGAGGTGGAAAACCCTTTAGGGTTCCCAAACCTCTGGGTTTTTGGGGGCCCAGCAAACCATCTTCCCATCTGGGCCCCAAATTCAAGCCAACCCTTTCCAAGGCAGGGCCCTCGGGGTCTAGGAATACCCCTCCCCCCTTTCCTTTTTTTCCCCCTCCTCCGCTTTTCCCCCGGCAACAGCTTCAAATTTCCTCGTTTATGCCCCTGAGGGGCTGAGGTGCCCCCTTGCACAGCCTGGGCCCTGAACCACTGCCTAATGGGGAAGGGCCCAAAAAAAATTTGGGGAAAATGTCGGGGCCTTTTGGGATTTTTACGGGGAAAAGGCCTGGGCGGGATTGTGTCCCCTCTCCCCCTCGTCCCCTGGGGGGGAAACCCGAATGTTTCGGGGTGGCAACCCATCGGGCCAGAACTAAATCACCACAAGCCATTTCTGACAAGGGCATCGTCCAAGGACCATTTGGTGGGTTTTTCAAAAAATGGCCCAAAGGGTGGTGCAGAGCCTTTTTTCACCCGCCCCCACTCCCCGCGGGTTTAAACCCCGGGGGTCCCACCGCTCTTTTCAGGCCCCTGTGCACTTTTTTTTCGGTTTAAAGGGGATTGCGTGCTCACAAATCGCTGGAGCATGGGGAGGTGGAAAACCCGGGTGTTGCCAAAGTCAACAATGAGGGCGGTTGACGGGGAGGCCCAGCTTGGGCGCTGCAAAGCCAAACCAGGCGGGACAAGCAGGGGGCGAAAAGGCGGAAAATTTCGAACCCCAGACCTCAGCCTTTTCAGCAGGGAGTCCAACCCGGGGGAGCTCTTTTAAAAATTTTTGGACGCAAGGGGTTTATGACATTTTTGCCCGGGGAAGGGGGTGTGCCCCCAGCCACCGTCCCTTAAGGGCGGCCCGCAGGATTTCGCCCGTTATCGCCCACCACCTTGCCCGGCACAAAATTCTTGTCACCCGCCAGCGCTCGGTTCGTTTTCAGGAAACCCCCCCACAGCTCCTGGGCCTGTGGGGGGGATGGTCTTTCCCAAAGGGAGAAATTTAAATTTTAAAAACGGGCCCGGGGTTTTCCCGGGGGACGTGATGCCACCCCGAGGGGCCCTTGGGGGGGAAAAAGCCCTGCACCATCCCGCGGTTTTTTTGGGGGAGGGGGGTGGCCCCAGCCTGGGGGAGCCCCCGTTTACCCCCAGAGGAAAATCCCCCCAGCCACCCCGTGAGCTGTCACAGAGATTAAAAGCGGGCCCTTTGGGCCCGGGGTTTTTGGGGGATGTGTCGGGGGGGAGATGGGCTTTTCCGGACACAGATGCAGACAACGCCTTGAAAATTTAGATGACACGGGCTGGCCAGGAGGGGGCGGGTTTTTGGGGAAAAAAATGCCTGCTCGGGATCTGGGGAAAGGGGGCAGGCGAGGGCCCCCTGACGGGGGGAAATTTAAACTGTGGTTTCCCCCAGACGGAAAAAAAAAGGGGAAAAATTTCCAAAGGGCCCAAAAACCTGGCAATGCCGCATTAAAGGGGTTTTCTTTGGGGTGGTTTGGGTTTTAAAAAGTTTTCTTTGCTCCCAAAAAACCTTTGGGAAAGGCCCGGCTGCTAGGGTGGGCCCCGTACGGCGTGCAGGGATCAAACGGCGGAAAAAGAAGTGGGAGGAGGGGGCCCGGGGGTGGGTTTGGGACTCGGGCGACGGGGGGGGCGGGAAAGGGGGGCTGTCCCCGGTATGACTCGGAGGACATGGGCGCTGAGGAACGCTTTGGGGGTGGCGGAGGAGGAGGAGACGGAAAACAAGGGTGTGACAGTTTGGTTTTAAGGCCCCGCGGTTTTTGGCCTTTTTTTGGGCCCAAGGGGTTCCCCCCCATTTCAACTCTGATTTGTCAAGGGGACTAGACAGTTTTGGGGGTGGTTTAACCCCTTAAGGGTTTTGCCCACTTATGGTTTACGGCAAAAAAGGGGGATTTTGGGCATGCTGGGTGAAACAGAGGCTTTCTCAAAAGGGAAAGGGCCCCGGCCTTTTAAGGGCCGGACCCCCTTTTTTCGGTGATAACGGGGGGAGCGGGGTTTGGGGGCCCGACCGTTTTTTCGGGGGGAATCCTATCACGGGGTTTTTCGGGCAGGGCCCCTCCCTTTTTGTGGCGGGGCCCCTTTTAAAAACCCCACTCTTCCTTTTCCCCTCCATGGGTGAAGCGCTTTGCAACAAATTTTTGGGGGAAAAAAACCGGATGGAAACCCCAATGTCGTATTATCTTCATCAAAAAACACAGGTTAAAAAGGGCAACTGGGCTTTCTGTCCAGAAGCGCGGGGTACAAGAAGGGGGACTGCAAGGGGTTGGGGCCCACCGCCCGGGGGTTTTGCCCAATTTACCGGGTTTCCCTTTACCCCTCTATGGCACATAACGGGGCTCAGAGCAAAACTAAATTCCCTTGATTTTTTAACATGCCTTCGGGCCCCCAAACCCCATTTTGTCACAAAGAGGTCTTCAGACAAAGGGGTTATCCCCAGTGGTGGGTACCGGGGGAAAATTTGGGCTGCTTCATGGGGTTTGGGCGGGTGCTGATGATGCGGGGACGCATTTTTGGCCGTGGGCTAAGGGGGAGGAGGTAAGACTTCTTAAAGCAGGGTTTCATTTAAAACCACGAAGGGCAGATTGGCGACGATTTTTCCCTTACTTAGATTCACAGGGCCCTTCCCCCGCATGAACAGGGCCCGACGGGCCGGGAAAAAAGACGATCCCCTGGCAGGGTGTTGCGCCACACTTTGGGAAAGGGGAACCCTTTTCTCGTATCTACCTCCATTGCTAAACCCCCCCCGGCTCGCTTAAACCCCCGGGAAATTTGCTCCGGGTTCCAAAAAAATAAAAATTTTTAGGAAAGGGATGGGGGGAGTTTTTAAAATCCTTTTTAAAAAAACGGCAAATCACAGCTATTCTCAAATCCCCCTAATCAAAACCAAAATTGCTGGGTTTAAATTTTAATGCCCAAGGGGGTCCCACAAAATAATCTGGACTGGGGGAAAAGTGCAAAAAACACTTTTCTGGGTTAATTTTTTTCGTAAATACCAAATGTTTTTTTTTGCCCCTTTTAATTACCTGTGGGGGACTATTAAATTGGGTGGTTTTTTTAAAATTTACCTGGGTGGGGTCAATGAAAAAAAGCTGGGGGCGCAAAAAATCCAAAAAAAAACGATTTTAAAGTTTTTCGTAAAAACACGGGGGATTTTTGCACCTTTTAATTCACCTGTGGTTGGGCTATAGAATTGCTGTTTTAAGGGTTAAAGTGGGTTTCGGGGTCAATGAAAAAAAGCTGGGTGCGCAAAAAATAAAAAAAAAAACGGAAATTTTTATGTTTTCTATAAATTTAAAAGGTTTTTTTTTTGCCAAACCCTTTTTTTCACCTGTGGTGATATAGAATTGTGTTTTAAGATTTCGGGGGGGGTTTTCTGCTCCCAAAGAACAAAATGGGGGGGCCAAAAGTCAAAAAACACGTAAACTGGTTTTGTTTTTTGTTTTTAATTTCATGGTATTTTTGACCTTTTTAATTTTACCTTTTGGGGACTATAGAAATTTCATTTTTAAAATTTTGTGGGGTGCTGCATCAATGAACCCAAAACTTGGGGGCGCAAAAAAACAAAAAACACGGGATCTGTTATGTTTTGGGATAATACCGTTTTTTTTTCACCTTTCAAATTAAACCTTTTGGTGACTAAATTTTTTTTTTAAATTGGGGGGTTTTTTTAAGGGTTTTTCGTGGGTTTTCTGCGGGCAAAGAACAAAACTGGGGGCGCAAAAATCAAAAACCCCACTGTTATGTTTTGTATGATACACGGTTTTTTTTTTGGGGAAAAAACAACCGGGGTTTACACCCAAGGGGGAAATTTCTGGATTTTAAATTTTTAAATGCAAGGGGGATATATACAAAACCCGGTGGGGGGGGTTTTTAAAATTTAAAAAATTAACACCATCTGAAATGGGTTTTTGGGGTAAAAGTGGAGTTTTGGGGGACCTAACAAAAAGACCCGGCAGGTTTCTAAAAAAAATGATTTTTTTTTCCAATTTTAAGTTTAGGGCCCCCAAAATCCGGGGAAAATTTCAATAGCAAAAAGGTTTAAAAATAAAGAATTTCAGGGGGCAATTGTCTACACCCAAGTCTTTGGGGAACTTTATCCAGTGTTCTTTATTGATAAACTTGTTTTGTTTTCCCCCCGCGGCCCCCCCCACTCCCCCCCCGGGCTTTTTCAGTGGTAGATGCTGCTTTAAAATTCCAGCTTTTTTTACATACAATTTTAAATTTAATCTAAAAAATGGGGAAAGGGTCACAGCAATAGTTGAGGTTTTTCTGTGCAGAAATAGACTAATTTCGCTGAGCTGTTTGGCCACAGGCAGAGCGCATGTCCTATTCCTATGAGACGCTGATAGACACTAAGGCTGAACAGGAAACGCTGTTCTATGTAATACGAGGTCATATGATTTTTCCAGCCAATCGCAACCATACACATCCCAGTCATGACGTCGCACACACATCTCACCCTGCTCTATTCTGTAATCTGATTTGCTGGCCGCCAAAATTACAGAAAGCGCCGAAAATGGCGCGATCTTAATAGATGATGCACAGATTTTAACCCTAATTATCGCATGATCTGAAAATTTCGATCACCATAAAAACCTTGCCAATTTCAACTTTGTCAATAAAAATCGCTCAACACTAGTCAATACATCTCCATAGGTTATAATGGTTCACTGTCGCTCCTATTCTGATTGCTAGGGTTTCTGCCGACCAATGAGAAGAGCTTACAGAATTTGAATTACTGTATTTCCCGGCAATTTTCAATATCCAAATTCCCGATGTAGCGCCGTTCTAGAGTTTTGGAAAGTGATTTTATTTATGTATTTTTTTAGTAGGTTTGAGCTCTTTTACAGAGAATGTTTTATGCCTTTATAAAGGCGATTTTTTTGATTCATACTCCATGCTGCACAGACATGCTTAATGATTTCTCGCTGTTTTCCAGCCTGTCTCGAATCGGAATACATGTTCGGCGCAGTCCCACACTGCGCCTAGGTCCCGCACTGCGCCTCATACACTGGCGAGACGCGGTGAACTTTTCCCCGCATGTATGAGCGCACCTCCTCAGACGGCGAATATTCGGTGCAGCCCCGCACTGCGCCCAAGTCCCCGCACTGCGACACACACACTGGCGCGGCGGACTTTACACCGCATGTATGATCGCACTACGTCGGGTGGCGAATCTTAGGTGCAGCCCCGTACTGCGCCTAAGTCCCGCACTGCGCCCCACACACTGACGAGGCCCGGCGGACTTTACATGGTATGTATGAGCGCACCTCGGCACCGACAGAAATCAGGCGCAAATTTCGCCGGAAAACTGGCGGAAACATGCACTCCGACGTGGCGAGATTCATACATGTCGCCCTTTGTGATATTTCTATATACAAGCTTTCTATTATAGTGCTACTAAGTGCACTATGCATTCTCCTATTTGTGCTTTATTTTTATTTTTTTTTAATCATTCAAGTTTTTATTGAGGTTTTCAAGTTGACCACATTGATGATTAAATAAGAAAAACACATGACAATATGTAAGAGAAAAGAAAAAAAAACAAACAAACAGAGAACCAGTTAACAAGCCATGTCATACATACAAACCGTAACATTGGACAGGATATATAAAAGTAAGAGTCTTATATTAATATATTGACGTCTTACCAAAAGTTATTTTTCATAGCAAGGCACTAAAGAACAAGTTGTGAGGCGACTATAAGAGCCCCAATAGATTGAATAAAAGAGTTCTTCAAATTGAATTACAACGAATACTTAGAGGCCGACCAGTATAACCACCTGCATCTTGCTTTGTTGACTAAATGTGGTGAGATTACTAACGAGGTTTCGGGGTAGAATTGCACATTAACTCTTCTAATCACCTCTGGGATAAGGAGAGGTGTGGTGGATTTCCAATGAGTTGCTATAACTGACCTCGTGGCTATCAGAACATGGAAGAGCACTGTATGGTAAACGCTGGGAATCACATGATATGAAAGGTCAAGTATTGCCGTCTCAAAGAGGAGAGAAAGAGGAGTCTGAAATATTTCAGATAATAGTATTTCAACTTGTCTCCATAATTTGGTCACTAAGGGGCAATCCCACCATATGTGAACTAGCGAACCTCAGGATCCACAGAGTCTCCAACAGTTATCAGGATGTTTAGGGAATATGTGTGTCAATCTACTTGGCGTTAGGTACCAACGTAGATGGATCTTCCTCATCATCTCTAGATGATTAACGCATCTCGAGTGTTTCTGAGGTATACCTGATGCTATCCACTCCTCAGAGGAGAAGGTTTTAGCAATCTCTAATTCCCACTTAATGGTGTAGATTGGCTTATGTGATAGATCATTTTGTAGTAAGGTGGTATATGTTAAAGACAAGCCTCCTTTTTTCTGAAGTAGAAAGTTATGAAAATTAGAGGGAGATGCTGGAATCTCCAAAAAGTTCCACTTTTGTAGGGTATGTCTTATTTGGAAATAGACATAAAATTGATTATGCGATATATCAAATTGTTCTCTAATGGTCTCAAAGGATTTTATTACCTTCCAATTATAGAGGTCACCAATTGTGAGAATTCCCTTATTAAACCATATATGGAGGGGGAGATGTGGGGATTCAGCAGACAGAATGGATATCGGGTGTAGGTCTTTTGAAACGTGGACCAATTTTTGTTGGATAATATATTTGTTCCTAGCCTGGGTTATCTGCGTCAAAGATGGGAGGTCGAACTTTGGTAGACTAGTCCCCCATAATGCCTCCGTTAAAGAATACTTTAATGAACTCGAGGCGATCGTAGAGTTTTCAAGTTTAGACCAGTGGTGAATTTCTGGAGCATTCCAGAGGAGAGAGTTCTAAGACAGCGGCAATATTGTATAACAATAGGTTAGGGACTAATAGACCACCTTGCTGTAGTGGGGAGAAAAGGTGCAGTCTTTTGATTCTAGGCTTCTTTTTATTCCAAATAAAGTTGAAAAGTAACGCCTGCAGCTTAGTCAGCAAGGCGGTAGGGAAAAGAAAGGGTATAGTCCGAATTAAGTAAAGAAATTTAGGGATTAATAGCATTTTGACCACATTTATTCTTGCCATCCATGAGAGCGGGAAGTGCTGAAGCCTTTCTACTTCTTTTGAAATGTCCAATATAGTGTTACTTAAGTTGATGTCAATGGTTTTGGAGAGTTCCGGAAAGATCTGAATGCCCAGGTAGGAGACTGAGGTAGATGACCAAATAAAATTGTATGAGGCCAAATATAGGTTTGTGTGTGGAGGACAGTGCATGGCTAAAACTGTGGATTTGGACATATTAAGTTTATAGTAGGAGACAGAATAGTATTGTGTTAGGATATCAAATAGGGCCGGAACAGACAAGCTCATGTTTTGACAAATAATTAAAATATCATACGCATAAAGGCTAGCCTTATGCTCTGCAGCGGCAACAGTTACTCCCTTAATTAATTTTGAGTTGCGGATTTGAGCTGCTAATGGCTCAACACAAAGGTCGTAGATAAGTGGGGAGAGTGGTCAATCCTGCCTCGTACCGTTGGAGATGTTAAAGGATTTAGAGAGGAAGCTTGACGCGAATACATTAGCTGATGGTGACGTGTATTTGAGGAAATTGCCTCTAAATCCAAATTTCAATAGCACTTCTTTAAGATATGTCCAGTTAATTCTATCAAATGCTTTTTCCCCATCAAGGGATAAAAGCATTGTGGGTGAGTGTTGTTTAGAAACGAAGTGTAAGATATCAATGATTCGCCTTGTTCCATCTCTAGTTTGTCGAGCTTTGATGAATCCTACCTGATCGGGGTTTATTAGGTGGGGGAGTATATCATTAAGTCTGTTGGCTAGTATTTTGGAAAAGATTTTTATGTCATTGTTGAGCAGGGAGATGGGTCTATAATTGGAAATGATATCTGAGGGTTTGCCTGGTTTAGGTATAGTGACAATAGTTGCAGAGAGCAACTCTGGTCTTGGAGTGCCTGTCAGGATTATGGAATTAAAAGTACTTTGCAAATGTGATGTTAATTGATCTGCAAATAATTTATAATACTAATTTGTGAAGCTGTCTGGACCGGGCGATTAGTCTAATTTGGAACCCGTAATTGTCCTTTTTATCTCCGCATCTGTAATAGGTTTATTTAAAATATCAAGGTGATCAGGAGATAATATGGGAAGTAAGGCTCTATCCAGAAATTTCTTGACGCTGTCTTTTGTAATCACCGGGACAGAGTTATCGTCTTTTAGATTATATAGTGAACTGTAAAAGTCTGCAAATGATTCCGCTATTTGTTGAGGATCATAAATTTTGCCCTTGGTCGGACAGGACAGGTACGCAGTCTTAGACCTAGCTTGCATTTTTTTTGTTCTTCGAGCTAGGAGTTTGCCTGGGCGGTCACCTTGGAGATAAAATTTACATTTCAGGCGAGAAAGATTAAACTCGTATCTCTGTAGGTTAAAGATGCGTAATTTACTTTTTAAGTCATTTAATTTTGTTTTCAATAGTGGGTCAAGGGATATCTTGAGTTATGAGTCTACTAGTTTAATATCATCCAATAAGCTATTCAATTCCTTTTCATTTCTTCGCTTTTCTCGTGAGGCTATTCTGATGCATATTACTCTAATGAATGCCTTGTGTGCACACCGTAGCACCTGAGGGGAAGGTGAAGAGGGGGAGTTTATTTCAAAATATTGAGTCAGGGCTTTTTTTTTTATCTCGGCTACCAATGTGGGAGATTTGAGCTTGTGATGATTGAGACACCAGGAAGAGAAGTATGGGGTGGTTGTCTTGTCTTGAATGGTGAGAGAAACATGGGCATGGTCTGACCATGTGGCGTATCTTATGCTAGTATCTGTCACATTCAGAAGAGTGGGTCTGTCAACCAGGAAATAATCTAGTCTAGAAAAGGTTTGGTTAGGTGGGGAAAAGTAAGTGTAATCTCGTTCAGTAATGTGTGTGTATCTCCAGGGATCATGGAGATTTTCTTCGAGAAGCAGTGATTGAAGATCTGGGGTACTGCTGGAATTACCACGTGACCTATCTATTTGATTATCTATTGTTATATTAAAGTCTCTACATATAACAAGATATCCTTTGGATGTGGACTTGGTTTTTGAAAGTACTTTGGAGATGAAGGGGATTTGATGTGAATTAAGGGCATAGAGGACAAGAATGGTAAAGACAACATTATCCAATGTACACTGAAGAATAATGTATCGACCTTTAGGATCAGTTGTCAAGTTCAGCAAATTAAAGGCTATAGAAGCTTTAATGAAAATAGCCACACCTTCCCTTTTAGTGTCCAGAGAGGAAAAGTAAGAGGTCGGAAATTTTTCATGATGCAAGCAGAACGTATCAATGGATTTTAGGTGCGTTTCTTGCACACAAAGGATATCAGCTTGGGAACGTATCGCGTCCCTCCAGAAAAGTGAACACTTAAAAGGGGAGTTGAGACCATTGGCGTTTAGTGAAATGAACTTGAAGCCGATGTTAATTTAAGCAGAAAGTATAGTTGCGTAATAGCATTGCAAAATTTGGAAAGTAAACTGCTAAAACCCGACAAATGAAAAACATATGCTTGGTAGGCAATAATGTAAATAGACATGGCAACAGCATAAACCTGGGAAACAACAAAACAGGATCAAAGGTAAAGTAGGCCATAAGTTACGGCAACAAAACAAGACTGTTCCTGCAGCTGCAGAAACAGAGGTAATGGGTAGAGTGTCCTTGGCAGGGACCTGTAAGAAAAAAGAGCTCCGTTGAAGAGATATGTGGAATCAAGAACTGACAGTGGGTTAGCCATCTGATGGTTGGCGCCTTCTACTGAGTCTTTCAGACCACAGAGGTGAGATGATGTTCGGTCTCTCTTTCCCCTTCTGTATTGGCGTGCCGGCAGGGGTGGACAAGAACCCTCATGACAAAAGGAGGTCCTGAGCCATTGTGAGAGAGGAGCAAGTAACAGTAGAGTTATCTTTGAATACGAATTATTTTTTAACTTGGAAAAACCCCCATGGAAGGGATGTTGGTTTTACACATAAAGTTTTTGTAAAAGGGTGCAAACTCTCTTCTCTTAAGCATAGTGCTGGCAGATAAATCAGGAAAAATGGACAGATCTTTGTACCTGTCTGGAAGAGATACTCCCTTGTGTAGAGCTTTGAGAAAGTTCTCTCTACGATAAAAATGAAGCTTGGCAATAACATCGCGGGGAAGTGATGTTGCAATATGTTTAAGTTTAGGAAGGCGGTGGATTCGGTCGACCGTGAGGTCTAGGTTGGAAGCATCCGGAAGGACTACCACCATTAGGTCAGTAAGTAAGGAGAGAAGCATCTCAGGATATAACATATTCGAAATCCCACGGTAGATTCTGAATATTAATCTGCGGATCTATTCCTCTAAATCCAGGACCTTTGAGGACAAACATTGGACCTCCTCTTCTAGAGCCGAGTGGGAGTCTATAAGAAGGTTGTGGGATGAAGCAAATTCGGCCATCTTTTTTTCTATATGGTCTGTTCTGGAGACCAGTCTGTTTGAAATGTTCCTTCTAAAAATCAGCCACATTTGCTTAAATCACTGTTGGAGGTGTTCTCTTGAACGAAGAGAAAGGCTTGTTTATTTGTAATGTGTGGATTTAGTGGGAGTCCAGATTTACTTGCCCCCTTCATGCTAATCGTAATTCCCATCATCACTTGAGACGGAGTAGGCTGATGAAGGTGGTAGGGTTAACAAAAATGAGTGAGCTGAAAGAGGATCCTTTTAGGGATCGGGCTCTTGGTGGAGGATGTTGTAAAAATTCCGTAAGCTTGGCAGGCTTTTTGGGTTGAGTTTTCTTTGAGTTACCACTAGACGACTGGGCTAACTTTCCCGGAAATTCGGGTCACCGTTCACTTCTCATTCTCCGAATTTCTCTCTCGGCAAAAAATAACTTCGTTCTCCCGAATTACTTTGGGGAGAATCAAGTCTAAAAAACAGCTAATTTCCAGGCTTGCACAAGAGCCCTTGCATAGGGTGCTGTAGAACGTTGGTGCATGCTTACAATATCAGAGGGCAGCTTGGGTTTGGTCCTTCATACAATGTATGTGATTTAGTATGACTTGTCACATTAAACTGGTGCCACCGCACTTAAGCGAATCGCTTCACTATAAATTCCCTGGCACTTAAGAGGGCAAAACCTCAGGATCAAAAACCTGAAGGGGTCAATGTACCTGATAAAGTCATGGCAAAGCGACAGCAGGAAAAAAACAATCTGAGGGCTCAGGTGTCAACATCATGACAGAGAGTGGAGTGTACGCGGCAAGCCACAGCAGGATGATGTCAGACAGTGACAATGAATTCTGGAGGTGTCAAAAACAGGATAGGCCACAGAGGGGCACAATGACACAGTGTGTAAGGTTACTGCAGAAGCCACAGCAGAGAGCAAGAGGTCAGACAAGTGGCACAATGACATTCTGGAGGTGCAAAAACAGTAGTAGGGCCCCACAGAGTTCACAATGACAAACCATTTTTTAGGTCACGGCAGCAGCCATCAGCAGCAGCATGAGCGGTCAGACAGTGGCACAATTACAGAGTGTGTAGGTCACTGGCAGCAGCCCAGCAGCAGCATGAGGTCAATACAGTGTGGCACAATGACACAGCGTGAAGTCACCGGCAGCAGTCTCAAGCATCAGCAGAGGTCAGACAGTGGCACAATGACAGAGTGTGGTAGGTCCACGTGCATCAGCCAGAAAAACAGCAGACATCAATGACGGTCAGACAGTGGCAAACAATTGACAGTGTCAGTCACGGCAGCCAAAAAAACCCCCACAGCAGCAGCAATGAGGTCAGACAGTGAGCACAATGACAATCTGGAGGTGGCAAAAACAGGAGTATGCCACAGTAGACTGCGGCAAAGACACAGTGTGGAGGTCACGGCAGCACAACAACAGCAGCATGAAGTCAGACAGTGGCACAATGACACAGTGTGTAAGGTCAGGCAGCAGCCACAGCAGCAGCATGAGGTCAACAGTGGCACAACATGACATTCTTGAGGGCAAAAACAGGAATAGGCCCACAGAGTGGCACAATGACACAGGTCTAGGTCACGGCAGCAGCCACAGCAGCAGCAAATGAGTGTCAGAAAAGTGGCACAATCACATTCGGAGGGTGGCAAAAACCTGGAGTAGGCCACAGAGTGGGCACATGACAGAGAGTGGAGGTGGACAGCGGCAGGAGCAACAGCATGAGGTCAGAGAGTGTCACAATGACACAGTGTGGAGGTCCCGGCAGCAGCCACAGCAGCAGCATGAGGTCAGACAGTGGAACATGACACAGTGTGTAGGTCACGGTAGCAGCCCACAGCAGCGAGCATGAGGACAGACAGTGGCACAATGACATATGTGTGTAGGTCACTGGCCACCATCAGCCACAGCAACACGCAGCATGAGGTCAAACAGTGGCAAATGACAGTGTGTAGGTCCCGGCAAGCAGCCACAGCCAGCATGCATGAGTCAGACAAGTGGCACAATGACAATCTGGAGGTGGTTCAAAAACAGAGTAGGCACAGAGTGGGACAATGACAAACAGTGTTCAAAGTGGGGTGGCAATACCAGTCCCTGTACACAAGATGATTTCTGGTGGCAGATGGTAGAAACTGTCATCAGATGTGTGGCATCAGGCGGGTGGCCGGCATCAGAATAGTGCTGAACAGGAAAGTTTTGAACCCAGAACCATTTCTCACATTTGGGTGAGCGGAGCGTCCAAAGGCTGATGTAGTTCTGACGCCTACACGCGGCATTGGTGTGTGGAAATCCTGGCCCTAGGCCTCCACGCCTGCGTTCATCTTGAAAAAGTTCAGTTCGTTCTACTTTCCCATGGGACAAGCCGGCGTTCCTCCTTGGGGTAAATCAATGGCCCCCGCCGCACTGAACACCGCGCTCTGATGCCACACTACTTGGCCGGAGCAGGACAGCATCTCCACTGCAGAATCGGCAAGTTGCGCCACACAATACAAGTTTTGGCTGCCCAGTAGTCCCAGCGCGTATCTTCTAACTGCGGTGGCCAGAGTGTTTCCAATTATGCCACCACCTGTTGGTTCCGGGTCTCTCCAGGACCCTCCTGCTGCTAGCTGCTGGCGACTGCCCTCCTCAACTAGGCGGGTGAAGGGAAGCTGCTTATCAGTGACACCAGACCTTAGGGTTGCTGCTGATGGAGCTGGTACTGCTTCCGACCCCCCCCCCATCTTCCCCCCTGGCAGCCGCGGCAAGTAGTACGTGAGCGCAAAAGAACCCCCCGTCAGACCTGTCAGAGGAGGGACCGATGCGCACATAGCAGCCGGCCACACTGACTCAAAACTACGGAGGTTTTCCCTATACTATTTGAACTTTTGTCCTCCCTCACAATAGCTGGGAAAAAGCTCCCATTATGGACCGGAGCGAGGTCCAATATGGTGGAGAAGCCAGAAGTCATCCCTCCTGCCCGATGCAGACTATTGGGGCTGTCACTACAAGCCAGGGCAAATCAGCATTCTGCGGGCCATCTGCACAAGTGACTCCGAGGGGCTCCCGGCCTCCATCCTCCAATGTATACTGCCACCGTGCTTACGGTCCATCTGCCATCGACATCCTCATCTCCATCTAGCTCCTCCAGATGCTCCTCTCCTCCTCGTCTTGTCACCTGGGTTAAAATCCACTCATTTCACCAGACAATGCTTCTGCTCCAATGACCTCCTCCTCCTCCTCCATTTCAGTCCCCACCGGACTCATGTGGGCCGCTGAGATGTAGTCGCGTCACGTCTCCAAGTCTCCTGTCCCAGACAGATTTTTCAGCATCTGTTATCCAGGACACCCCCATGAAGCAGTGGAATGACGTTATTCATCCCCATAGTCCCCTGGCGACTGACAAAATAATGTGGCCTCCACAATGTGCCCTCAACAAACACGTCAGTGTCACGCATGAGCTGCCACTTGGGCTTACATCAAAGTTACACTGGGATGTCACTCCTGTCCGCACCTGGATCATCCAAAAAATCCGTTAAATGGCCGTTCTCTGTTTTCATCATACAGTCGTTCTCCAACATGTCAGGCTGAGAATCCAACGGGTCGGAAACACCGGCATATCAGATTGGTTGGGGGAGGCCGTTCGTCCGCTGCAAACTCGAGGAGGTCTTCCTGGCTTTGTAGGAATGGCATGAAGCTCTGCAATGCTCAGTTCTCCTGCCATTTTCCCAGAATGTTCCTGAAGATCGATGGAAGACTTCAGGAACCTTATCACAACAGATTGAACATCGTGCGCCATGAAGGGCGCATGGACCATCCCCTCGGACTGCAGCGCTCCGGCACACCAATTCCTCCCATTGTCCCGTACACCAATCGTTCCGAATATTTTTTTTTTCCCGATTTGGCGCAGCTTGGCGCGGAGAAATCCACCAACACCGATTTCTTGCTGCATGACGACGGAGCAGTTCTCCCCCTGTGTGACTTCGTTCCGCCGAGGCAAGACAGTGTAGAACTGCGTGACACACCGCGTGCCCTACACATGTGGTATGATTGGCGAGCATAACTTGTGGATGGCTGAGATGTGTGGTGGTGTCGGACAGAGGAGGAAGGCTTACCTGGCGCAGGAGCCGCAGTTCTTGCAACGGGAGGAGAAAAGCGGCGTCGCCATGTTCCAAGATTGTTTGTGTGCCTGTGCCGGAATCACATTCACATCCAGTGTGGTCCGTACAAGGACATGTCTGGCCCGACCGTATTACAGCTCCAGACTCCGTGCGCCGAGCACCTTGGAACAAACCGATAAGCTCAAGGACTGTCCCACCTTCTGTTCTATAATATTAATGAATTGCAGTCGTACTACGAACTGCCTTTTTGCGGGTAAAGTAAATACGGCTTGGAACTCTCCATATGCTCGATCGGCACAAGCATTTAGTTCTCTGAACGGTGCAGAGTCCACCATTTGAAAGGGAGGAGATTGCATCACCAACAACATGACAGGAGTAAACGGTCAGCTTCTGCACCTTAAGATAGTTGGACGCATACTGTGTAGTCTCATTGAAATCGCCTCGCTGAAACTACTGCTGGCTGCCATGAGTAGCGAGGAGCATGAAGCAAACTGCGGACGGGAGATGATGTCAAAGAAGAAACAAGCTCGCCTCTGCAGAAGTTGGTGGAGCCTGACTTGACAGCAAAATGGCATGCGTGCCACGGGGCTCTAGCTCGCTGCTAGTGACACTGCTTGCTGGAGGCGGCAGGATGAGACCACCACGATCTGATGGGCCACTATTAGTCACCCAGGCCACCGGATTGGTGACCAGCAAGTGTTGACGCAGGGCCGAGGGTGCCAAAGTTAGCTCCCTAGCCACGCTGTCACTATTCAGCCTACATATTCTACATATACCATATACTCGGCTCCTCGCGATGTCAAAGCAAAGAATGCCACCACCGGCCGATATCGATTATTACCAATGCCCAACACGCCTCCGCACTGAGCTGGACTACATGCCCAGCCGCTGCCTACGCCCTGGTGGCTCGCTGAGTATGCCCCCTGTGCCGGCTACTTTTCTTGGACCTGCAAGAGCAGGATTTTTTTACCCCAGTGAGCCCGCTTGCTTCCCCGACCTCACACTGCTTGCTATCCTGCTGACTCATCAACGTACGTGCCACAACAACAATTCGCCCACTTGAGCTGGCTGTGCCGCAGCCTGACGCCACAAGCTGAACGCCCGTACTTACTCCTGACGAATGAAGAAGCCCTTTTGCCTCACCCGCTCCCAAGTGCGCGTTCGGCTACATCACATCTATTTGTGTTTATCGTCACTGCTGTCCTCATCACCGGTCTTGGTATGCAGAGGCTGACCCCTCACAACATGACCTCCCAGGCCACTACTCCACATCTATACATTACTTTGCCGCCTACTGCAAGAAGCAGGGAATTGGCCCCATTTCTTCGCTGCCAAGTAGGCTGCTGACTGCCCTCTCAAGTTGTTCTTCATCTCCTCGCAATATAGTCGCGCTGAAGCCCAGCGACCCACATAGTAGACTCTCTTCTGAGGCTGACGGGAAAACCAGATGGAACGGTTGAGGACAGTAGGCCGCTGACCCGCTCCCGGCGCCATGCCCACTAAGGTTTGTTTCATGACTTTCCCCACCGACTCCTTGGCTGGGTGTTTTGCAAGATGTTCATCTGTGAGAAGTGGAATGACCTAGTCAACCAATCAAGAACCCTTGGGTTGCTAGTCCAGACACAGCCGCTATATGACAGCAGGCCAGTTATGTGGCCTCACCTAGTGACCCCTGCTGCGACGTCCCCACTCTGCATCGTGCTGCGACCTGGCCTGCAAGTTTGTGCCTCTGCCACTCACAGTGTGAAGAGTCCTCCATGCCATCTCTATCTGACATACTGTTTGTTCAAAATGTACAGTACATCACAGTTGATGAAGATAACCTGTAATATGATAAAAATACACTACCCCTGTATTTGACTACAAATGAACCAAGTTAACAAGCTTGGTAACCCGTAATGGATATAAATTGCGCACACACAAATGGCAGGCAAAATTTGTAATGTGCCGGTTTAAAAACTCTGTGTATATTAAACTGAATATAAAAGCACAAATCAGGCTATAATTACCTACGGATATGAATTAAGGCTACGATGAATTTTCTTCTAGAGTGCGGTGAAAAAACAAAGTTTATTTACTTGTGTACAACTGCATGAACAAACGATTAAATAACCCTTGTATTTAAAATATGTCGCAAGAATGAGCCATAGCACCCAACAAACTATCAGCTTTGTAGCGTGTTACAATTCGCGTGTTTTCTCGCTACACAACAAGAGAAAAAAATGTAATTTTGAACCTTTGCATTGTGAATTATGCTACAGAAATTTTTAAATTTTAGGCGTGAAAAAGATGGAATATATTTGTCACCCCACACAGAAACAACAAACGCTTAATTAACCCCTGGATCGTAAAATTGGCGCAAAATAACTTGAGGCACCACAAACTACTAGCTTTGTAGCGTGTTTACAATTGCGCGTTTTCTAGAGCGTAACACAACAATAGAAAAAATTTAATTAACCTTTGTCTTGTGAATTATCGGTACCATGGCAAAAATGTAATTATTTGCGGTGACCAAGAACTGTTTCTTGGAGTCACCACAAGCAGGAAAAACAATTGCTTAAATTAACCTCCTGGATGTAATTTGCGCAAAAGAATTAGCAGACCTCAACTACTAGCTTTGTAAGCGAGTTACAATTGCGTGTTTCCTACGCTACACAACAAGAAAAAATTGTAATTATCCTTTGCTTGTGAATTATTGTACAGGAAAAATTGTAATTTTGGCGGTAAAAAGCACGGTTAATTTTGTCACCAACTGAAGAAAAACAACCTTAATAACCCCTGATGTAAATTGCGCAAAAGAATTGAGCAGGCCACAAACTACTAGCTTTGTAGCGTTTTGACAATCGTGTTTTCTACGCTACAGCAACAAGAAAAAAAAAATGGTAATTAACCTGTTGCTTGTGAATTCTGGTAACTAGGTAAAATTGGTAATTTTTGGCGAGTGAAAAAGACGTGTTTCATGGAGTCACCACAGCAGAAAACAACGCTTAATAACCCCTGGATGTAAATGTGCGCAAAAGAATTGAGCACCACAAACTACTAGCTTTGTACGTTGTTAGCAATTGCGTTGTTTTCTACGCTACACAACAAGAGAAAAAATATGTAATTAACCATTGCTTGTGAATTATGTACAGGAAAATTGTATTTTTTTGCGTGAAAAAGACGGTTTTTAATTTTTGTTCACCACAGCAGAAAAAACCAACGTGCAATAACCCCTGGATATAAATTGCGGCAAGAATAAAAATGATAGCCACTAAACTACTAGCTTTGTAGCGTGATACAATTGCGTTGTTTTCCTACGCTACACAACAGTTGAAAATAATTTTAATTTAAAGCCTTTGCTTGTGACTTATGGTACAGGAAAATTGGTAAATATGGCGGTGAAAAATAACGGTTTTTATTTTAATCACCACCGCAAGACAAACAATTCTTAATTAACCCCTGATGTAAAATGCGCAAAAGCATTGAGCAGCCCACAAACTACTAGCTTTGGTAAGCTTTTACAATTGAGCGTGTTTTCTACGCTACACAACACAAGAAAAAATTGTAATTAACCTTGCTTGTGAATTATGTACAGGTAAAATTGTAATTTATGGCGGTGAAAAAGACGGTTTAATTTCTTGTCACCACAGCAGAAAAACAACTGCTTAATTAACCCCTGGAATGTAAAATTGCGCAAAAGAATTGAGCAGCCACAAACTACCTAGCTTTGTAGCGTGTTACAATCTGCGTATTTTTCCTCACGCTACACAACAAAGGAAAAAATTGGCTAATAACCTTTGCGCTTGTGAATTATGGTTACACACTGGCAAAATTGTAATTACTGGCGGTGAAAAAAACGTTTATTTTTCTAGTCACCACAGCAATAAAAAACAACGCTTAATAACCCCTAGGATGTAAATTGCGCAAAAGAATTGAGCAGGCCACCCCAAAAACTACTAGCGTTTGTACGTGTTACTATTGCGTTGTTTTCTACGCTACATCAACAAGAGAAAAAAATTGTAAAATAACCTTGCTTGTGAATATAGCTACAGGAAAATTTTAATGTTTTGGCGGTGACAAAAAGAACGAGTTTCTTGGAGTCATCCACAGCAGAAAAACAACGCTTAAATTAACCCAGGATGTAAATTTGGGGCGCAAAGAGAATTGAGCAGCCACAAACTACTAGCTTTGTAAGCGTGTTACAATTGCGTGTTTTCTCTTCTACCATTACACAACAAGAGAAAAATCTTGTAATTAACCTTTGCTTGTGAATTATGGTACAGTTAGAAATTGTAATTGTTTTGGGCGGGTGAAAAAGACGTTTTTTATTTTTTGTCACCGACAGCATAAAAACAGACCGCATAATTATACCCCTGGATGTAAATTGCCGCAAAAGAATTGAGCAGCCAACAAACTACTTAGGTTATGTAGCGTGTTAAATTGCATTTTTCTACCTACCAACACAACAAAGAAAAAATTGTAATTAACCGTTTGCTTGTGACTTCTGGGATACAAGGGAAAATTGTAATTTATGTTGCGTGAAAAAAGAAACGTTTCTTGAAGTACCACAGCAGAACAAAACAAGCTTAATTAAAACCCCTGAATTAAGATTGCGCAAAAATGGAATTGAGCATACCAAAAATGAAGCGTGGTATTTGTAATTGATAAAAACGCTGTTTCTTTAAATAATACAACGAGAGAACCACAGAACAGGCTTAGATCCCCCCTTGGATATTACCAATGTGCTGTGAGGCAGATAGCATTAAAATGTATACGTCACTATCAGTGGAACGCACACTGGACTTCAGATCCAATACCCCAGAAAAACATCAGAACAAGAACGTTAAGAGAAGCAGTCTCTGAGACAAAGCTAGAGACACCCCACAAAAATCGCTGTATAAAAATCAGTCTCTTCAGAAATAACAACAGGCCGCGACAGCACCTTATCCCTGACAGTACAGAGAGAGCGGTATGAGCTCCCGTTCCGTCGCCCAGTACTTACATAGTGCGGTGACCGTCACAAGAATCCCGCCGGGTCTACTGAATTGGCTTCATCTCTGCACTGTCCCTGCAAACTATGCCCCTTCTTCTCCCAGAGGTGCTTTGCCCCATGTACGCCATGTGCACGCAGTAGCCATTTATCAATCAAAAGCACACTTCGTTCTACGCCGAAGTACCCCAAACTTCGACTTCGTTCAGAACCAAAGTTTTCCTTAAATTCTAAACGAATTCCACTTCGTTAGAATCAATTCGCCCATCTCTAGTTACCACCCATTTTGGAGTTTGTGTCAATATTCATAAGCAGAGGGAAGGTATCAGGGTGAGTAGTATATGGTTTACTTTTTAGATGAGGATGTCTATATGAGGATGGGGAGCAGTTAGGTGTAAGCTAAAAGATATTAGTAGGATACCAAATTGAAGGTCTCCAGTTATGCTCTAAGGCAGAAAAGTCTCTGCAGGGACCCTATGAGACTATGTGAATTGTTTAGCTGCAAATTGGCCTAGAGGACCTCAGGCAGGAAGAGATTTAGATCCTAATATAGTCGATGTTCGGCTTCTTGCGGGAGCCGCCGGAAGTCACGTCCGGGTCCCGCTGCGCTTTACTTCAGGGCAATCGGGCTGTGGATAGCCAGTTATTCCAGTTACCGGGAAGGTACTCCGATGATCGGCTGTGATCTCAGGTTGAGATGATGGCTTCCCGCCCACTATCATCCGTCGGAGAGGTTTGGTTTAGCCGTTTTAATCTTCACCGCAGTGGAGCTCAGCTACTGCACGTCTGTCTCCATGCAGGCCCAGGCCACACCCCATTTGTGCTTTATTTTCATCTTAGTCTAATTTAATAAAAAATATATGTTTTCTGCATCTATTCTGCATAAGTGTTATTGTAGGTACAGTATATACTATTGTAGATGAAGTATAACATTTTGGTGTATTCAGCTGCATTGCAGGTACAGTAATGTAGGCAAACCCGGTAGTAGCAGGCACGGTATTGGAGGTGGCAAAGGAATGCTTATGTTGCTATACAGTGGGGATACAACACATATTATAGGGTCCGTATTGCACCAAAACACAGAGTTCCAATAGTTTCATGAAATCAAAGTGCTATGGTATTCTATGTTTGTTTCCGTCAATTAAAACAAAAAAGCCCTCACAAAAATAGTTATTTGATTGCAAATCTGTTTGTGATATATAATAACACATCAAACTAGATAGAAAAGAAAGACATATACAAAAACATTGCACTTCTGTTTGTTTTAAAAGAGATTATACCCTATTTGCCCAGTTTAAATTCTGAATTTATCAGCTACAGAATACATAACTATTGTGTAACGGGTGCTCCTGTAACCCACACGTTGGGTCACACCTGTGCCTCTGTCGCCACTTCTACTGGGACTGTGCATGTCGGGTTGCGGTCGCACTGGAAGCCTGGATCCCGACTGCAACTGTTCACCTCAACTTGCTCCCTGCTCTGTTTCTGCTGGCCGCCTCGCGTCCCTGCTTCCTAGGGCGCGCACAAGTCGGCTCTGTGAAATTGAAAGCGCCAGCGTGCCAGTAATTGTGTAGTTGCCGGGAGCTGGTCCTATATTACCCAGCCTTCCCCTGACCTCCCTGTCGGATCCATAGTGCCTATAGGGAAAGCTGTTCCTGAGTCCTGAGTTGTTCCTATTTATTCTGTATACCAGTTCCATAAGCCTCCATCCCTGGACCAGGACCCTTGCTACGTTCCCTGACCTTCCTTCTGTCTCCTACACCAAGCCTACCTAGCAATTGTGTACTGCATACACCGCACTAGGGGTAGCAACCTGGGGGTTTACTTCCGCAGCAAGACCATCCAGCTTGGCAGCGGACTCTGGTGAAAACCAGTGGGCTATTAGTCTCTACTTCCTGGTTCAGCTTATATCATCGCCAATGGTGGCCCCAGTGGATCCACTACTTGAGGTTGTTACATATTGTATATACAAAAGAGGAGAAACTAGCTGATGTAGGTGATGTCAGTGCTGATGTAGGCAGTGCCAGTACTGTTAATACATTAATATATTATCTGGGCTAAATGTAGAAATGGCTGAAGCAAAGTCAAAGAGTTATTAAAGAACTTGCTCAGTTATTTATGTGCCCCTGTACATATTATGAAGAACTTCCCTGATGGCTGGTATAGTGCCAAAAGACTGGTGCAAGGCAAATGTGGTTACCATATTCTAAAAGGGATCTAAATGTTGCCCAGGAAAATATAGACCAATACGCTTAATGACCATTAAGGAAAAACTGTTTGAGGGGCTCAGAAGGGACTATACACAGGAATATGTTACATAAAATAATATTATAAGTGATTTGCATCACAGTTTTACTATGGACAGAAGGTGTCATACTAACATAATTGTTTTTATGAAGAAGTGAGTAGTAGTCTGGAATGTGTGGAGAGTGTGAATAAAGTGTTTTTGGATTTCACAAAAGCATTTGGTAGAAGAGTAAAGAAAACAGGCAATACCTTTTAAGGCTAACTGAGTATATTTGATGGTAAGCTTTTGAGTGTACTGGCTCTCTTCTTCAGACATGGTGTTATACAAGAAACTGAACATTCACAGACTTTTTACACACAAAAGACATGGACGTTCAAAAGATCTTAAAATCTTGAAAATAAAATTAAATATAACTAGAGAAGTTCTTTGCAACAGGTCAAGAAATAAACAATCTGGAAAATTGTGAGGCACGGCCGGAGGGATCAGTAATTCTTGTTGTTATCTGCTGGCTATCAGATGGTGATTTGTGACCCTCAAAGTTCATACACAGTGTGATATGAAACTGGCATGAATATTAACTCCATTTTGCAGAGTTTGAAATTTTTGCATTAACTTATATTCCCATTCCTTTCTCTCCCTTTGCGTCTTAAAATGTCCCATTAAAACCACAACCTGCATATCTTCAATAGAATGATCTTCTCCAGAGAAATGTGCAGCCACTAGGAGATCTGTGTTCATGTGCTAAGTCTCTGCCCTGTTTCCCCCACATAGAGGCCTGTGGCAGGACGTTGTACACACATAATGAGATACACCACATTGGAAGATCTGCAGGAAAATGTCCTCCTAATTCTGTTCACCTGTTGTGACTGTGGGACAGGTACACTGTCAGTGTGTGGATGTGCCTGCAGGTCACTCCGGACAATAATATGCTGTAGGTTGGGTGCTTGCCGAAAGGAGAGCAGAGGGGGGACTGGAAATATGTCTTTGAGTCCGTTGTCCCTATGTAGCACAGGTTGGAGTTCCTTGGCAATCTTTTGTAGGATCTCCAGCTGTGGGTTGTAGGTGACAAGTGGGGGCACTCAGGCTTTATTCTGGGTCTCTTTATATGTGAGCAGACTGTCTCTGTTAATGGCTGCTGCTTTTGTTTATTTGATTGTCACTTTTGGTTTGTATCTCAATTGGAGAAATTTCATCCTCAGATCCAGGAGGTGCTTGTCCAGGTCTACCTTGTCGGTGCAGATACGATTGTATCGTATAGCCTGGCTGTAAATAATAGATTGTCTTGTGTGCTTGGGGTGGAAAGTGTCATTTCTCAGGTAGGCCGTTCTGTCTGTGGGTTTGTGGTATATTAATGTGTGTAGCCGGTGGTTGATGGTAGGGTGAAAGTCACTGAAGTCATTATGGAATTGTAGTAGGACCTCCTCACCAGCAGTCCAGATAACAAGGATATCATTGATATAACAAAGGTTCACCATAGGTTTGGTGGTGCATGTTGTGGTTTCTATGGGGAAAAAAGTGAGTTTTAGACCAAAACCGTTTCATACATGTCGCCCATTGTTTTTTTCTCTATAAATGTACAATGCATAAAAGAAGTTGGTCAAAAGCATTAAGCGAAAGCATTGCAGCCCCAGAAGCGTGCACCTCTACATTTACTTCACTTAATAATGTTTACTTACATGGTAACATTATTTGTTCACAATAATGGAAAGTGTCAGTAATATTTGTATGTATTATTCTATATGTACAGTATATGGTGGCATAATTTATGTTTATAATATATGGCAATAGTTTATACATAAAATGTAAGGAGTAAGGAAGTGTTTGCATGTACAATACATGGCAGCATCGTTATTTTTATATACAGTTTGAAAAAACTATTTGTATAATAAATATACACTTTCTGGGATTAATGTTTGTGTAAATCGCTCTGCTTCTAAATATTATATCTAATGCGTTGTATGTTATACGTTTTATCTGCATTTAGTTTTCTTTTACACATGTAAAGTGGCAACTATATTATGCACAATTCAGTTAGGTTAGCCTTTTAGTAGAAGCCTAATTTAACAAAGACCTTCTAACAAGGAAGGGTGGGTAAATAAGGGGAAAAGATGAACTGGCTTCAAAGTACACCAGCGACTGAACATAGCTAGTATGAGCAAAGGAAAATATTTACATCAAGGACATCTTGGTCATAATCCATGTTTCAATAACCAACTCATGAGATTATGATCAGGGAATTTAGCTGCTTCTCCTGTATCAAGCTCTAAAATTTTTGGCCTTGGAAGCCACAGAACAGAGTATTGGCTCAAATTATGAATGCTCCATATTCATATTTGGTATGCCTAGGTTGGTGAATTCAGATCCGGGAACTTGGTGGTCATAAATAATTTCTGGCTAGAAGAGTGCAGTGAGGTCCTCTAGAGTTGTCCTCTGCATGTAAGTAGCCATCCCTCTGTGAGTGATGCAGAAGGAGTGGCTGAAAGGTTGTACATTTCCTTTTAAAAACCTTGGGTCAGCAGACACAAGGGATCAGAACCATGAAATACAACTAAGTTCATGTCTGTCCTTTCTTTGTCAAACTGTGATCCTCTGTTAGAACTCTCACTGATCCAATCAGTAGAGGTCTGTTATTCTTTATGTTTTCCTTTTTTATTCCTGTACTGTTCTTGTATACTTTCATGAATGTCTTCTGTTCTTTATCTTTGTAACTAAGTCTAAGTACTGTACCTATATATTACAGCCTTGTTGTCCAAAAGAACCTCAACTTATTCATAGATTATAAGTGGCTGCTGGTACATATTACCTGTAGTGTTGGGTGCTATCACTTGATAGGTGGTGGTAGTGATCATGTTCCTGGGTGTGTGCACAGTTTGGGTATGTTCACAGGAACATTGTGCGGGCGAATAGCGGCACATACTTTAAGCTCTGCTATATGTCCACAGCTTCAGAGGGACACACTGACCAGCGCGTACCTCAGAAGCCTCTCACTGACTGTTATTCATCCCGACGCATAATCGTTGGGAAGAATTTACATGTCGGTTCTTTCCCTGGCGTATTGTGTGCTGAGGGAAAGAACAGGTAATTATAGCTCTCAATGAGAGCTATGAATTAACATAATGTCGGCCCGTACTTCAGGCGTATTGAAACGCAATTACACGCCGAAGTAAGAACCAACATTACGCCATGTGAACATACCCTTTGGGAGTCTGTGTGGTGCTCAATGCGTAGTCTAAGTGAGGGGCAAGTGTGAGATTGAGTGGTGGGCTAGCATACCCAGGTTACACCCATGTTGCACAGGTGTGAAGAGCCTGAGTGACTGTACAAGAGTCCTTACCTGTAAGATTTACACACAACTACATACAGCAAGAGATTTAGCTTTTTCCATAATTTGTGCTTGATAAATGGTCAATGTGTAACAGTCTAAACTACAATGTTTTGCTCCGACCCTGTTCTTGGAGCACTGGGATGTGAAATCGGCATGAATGCAAGACATCAGGCAGACAGACAGCAAAACCCATCGCTTCTCAATAAAGTAGAAAACTAGCTACTCCTCTGTTAACTATAGACAGTAGAATGAAGGAAATGTTTTGTGTGACACCAAAAAACCCAGTGACTAGTCTTTCTCAGATTCCTCTAATAACTCTGTCATGTGTAATGTATTTATTTAGATGGACAATCCAGAATACTTTTTGTTAATGTAGGCCTGTATGAAGCCAGGCAGAGGGAATCGCTTATTGTATTAGGTCCATTAGATCTGAGCAGAGAGTGGAAATACAGTTTTCAAAGCATTTTCCAATTTCTTGTTTCTAAGACGGGGTTTAGCCTGTTGGGCAATGAGTTGTGACACGCTCATACATCGTAGCATGCTGCATGAAAAGGCAATTGAGCCCTCTGACATGCAGTTTGGACCCCCAATGGGTAAATAGAGTTACTTGTGCCAACCTTGAGCCCTAAATTAGTATGTTTAAGCTATAATTATTTCGTCTCCTCGGCTTAGTGACACTTTGAGAAGCTACTCTCAGGGCAGGTAAATTGAAGGTCTACATGCTGCTCCAGAATAGAATTATTTTTAACAATTTTCAGAACACCTCATTTATAGGTTTTAATGGCTGTGTGGCTTCTGTGATGGTCATGTTCCGCACGTGACCAGGAAAAAGTACAATGAAATTCAGAATAGTGAATAATTGCTAAAATATCAGTCTACTAGATAGATAAATAAATAAAGGAGAGCGATAATATGATGCTTTTATTTATCATATTTAAAACTGAATTTATTACAGAGATGACATACAAAGGCATTCACACAGTAATACAATGGGAAGAGTACCTGAACGCCGGGACGGGAAGGCTTCCATTAATCTCCAGTGTTTCAGTCACGTGGATTAATTTTGATGTTGTGAAGTTAAATTTGTATTTTATTTTATGACAGTAAATCTATCAATATACAATTGACCAAATTTATTTTTATAGTTCCCAGGGTTAAAAAACGTAACCATTAAATTCTAATCAGAAGTGTACTCATGTTTTTGATGAAAGAGTAGGACACTTATTGTATATTGTTGTTATACGTGAAAGCTGCAATTGTCCATGTACATTGGATAATCTTAGTATTACTGGGATAAGTAGTCTGTTGTCTGACACCAGACATTCTTTTTTTTTTCTTTTTTTCTTTTTTTATAAAACAGGACTCCATTATTATATAGATCAGACAGCATATTAAAGTAAGGACCCAAGTTTTAATCAGGGCAAATGTATAATCTAGTAATTTATGTGCTGTATATATGTACTAATTGAGTGTATACGTGTGTTTAGGCATATGCAATTGTGTTTGTACTTACTTTCTGTGAATATATTTGCCAGCAAGTATTATATGTTGGGAGCATGCATGGAAAAGGTTACCAGATGAATCTACAGCAAAACGAGTTTTAGGTATACGGTTGTCACAGTGTCTGTATTAAATAGTGTCTTCCCCTCTTTATAATTTCATCATTTTCATTTATCAATTTTATCAGTTATCGTGCCTTTTGCACTTTATAAAAAAAATGTTAGTATATACTATGTGATTTGCATGGTTGTGGGAAGGGTGCACTAGATACAGTTATGTGTATGTGTTTGCATATAAAATACCTTTCACCATACATACACACATATCACTATATATCAGAGTACACATGTGTATGATATAGTAAGTGTATAGATGCCTGTTTACATCTATGTTTATATTTCATATGTTGAAATTAGTATATGGAGGTATTCTTTGGGTCCTATATGGCTTTATAATTTGGTCTATACCAAGTGCCACACAATTTTGTTTTTTTCAGCACTTTTTTGGACTCTTATTTGGCTACTTTATGGTGATATTATACAGATGCTGTAAGGCATGATTATTTAGGTAATAATGACTTTCCTAGTATTAGTATTAAAGTATTATATAGCAATATTTTGTTAAGATTATATAGGTAGCATTGTTAATACTTTGAATACATTATTGTGTGGCACTGGATGAAGCAATTATATGATAATATTATCATACCATATATAACTATAGTGTATGGCGCTGTTATTTAACGTATAATAATTTTGTAAAAATCAAAGTGTGCCAGATGATTTAGAGGTGATTGATGACCATGCATGCCACCAATATATTACGTAAATAAACTACACTGCATTGACCACACTCGCAGGTATATGCAATATTTTTGTCTTTCTTTAAAGAGTCATAGATTCAGATTACATACTATACAGAATTGGTCATTAGTGGATTTAGATTGTGAGAAAATTGCAACTCTCATTTGATTAAATTAAAAATTTCACAGACAAAACAATTTTCTGTCTTTGGATACATGTAGATTAGCATTTTCAAAAGGCTTTAGCCCTTTGATGTGATCTCTAAAGTCCAGCAATACCATGTTGCTTTCCCTACACAATGAAAGGTAAATGGTGTTTAAATTAGGGCAACTGTCCTGGCATGATATTTTCTTTTTTGCCACCTACACCCCAGGCAAGGACACCAGAGGAGAGATGTGATTCCCAGGGTGAACTCCAGTAATCAGCTATTTGTGATGGAATTCTATCTGGCCTGGTCTCCAAGGGATGAGATACATGAAGACAAGGAAGAGAAGGGTCAGGAATTAGTATGCAGGAATATCTGATCAGCCAAAGTAATTTTCTTTAATAATCATATTCATACTGCCTGCTTTCCGCACACTAGAAGAATTAAGTATTTAATAGTAATATATTTCATCTGGCAGCAGTTCCGTTTCGTTAGGAGCCTGGAGGAGGAGGGGGAAGAGGAGGAAGATGAACTGGAATAGAATGTATTATTTATTGTTTCACTTCTTCTGTTCCTTCATATTACATTTGTTTAAAGTTTGTAGCTGTGGTCAGTTGAAGAATATTGTGGATTATGCTGTGAATTCTATTTACCTGGTAATCTTAGTAGTGTGTTAGGATTCATTTTGATTTCCTATGACAGTTTAGTTTTTCACAAAGCTAAATGGAACAGTGACTGATTCTTTCTGTTTTTATCTAATTAATGAAGTGACATGAGTGAGATGCTACCACATGATCAAAAACCCTGGCAGCGGGGGCGTAACTAGAATTCCCCCACCTACTGTCAATAAACAAAAACAGCAGTATAAGTAGCTATAATTAAAGGGGTTGTCTCATTACAAGGATTGCATTTTATGTTAAAGATCTTGCAGAAACAAGTCACGTTGCAATAGTTGTCCATGAACAGTGTCCTACCTATTCCTAGAAATCCCCTCTTGAATGGACTGCATCAGCTCCTCAGGTCGCTATAGCTACAGACCTGTTTGATCTATCCTGATAGGTTGCCAGCACTAGTTGCTATAGCTACAAACCTGGCTTCTACTGTAGCCTAGTGGAAGCCAGTATACACACCCCTGAATTGAAAGTGAAACCAAGAAAACAGGACTGAGGTGAGATGAATCAACCACTTTAAAGGTATTAATAATACCGCCATATATCAGGGAACTCACATAGCACAGTTGAAGAGCAGAAAACCATCAACTACAAAAAGGAACAAGTTTTTTTTTACCTGATTGCGGCCCCCTCAACCTCTAGTAATTGCTATGGCTGCTATGCCTATAGTTATGCCCATGCCTGCCAGAATTGTTTGCATTGGATGCTATATCCACTGATTAATATTATTTTTCAGAATGAAACTAAAGAAAAATTTGGCACAAAACAGATACACTATCTTATACCTATTGCAGACCTCTTAAGATTAGTGTAAGACACAAGGGTTCAAAAGACACCTAAGAGAGAGTCTGTGAGTCATACACCGCCTTTGTGTATGTTTTGTATAGCTTTCTCACTTATCTCACTAAAAGGGGTGTGTTTACTGGCATTACTGCCTACTAGTGGCCTGCAGTGACAAGCTGCTGAGGACACCAGGTCTGTAGCTATAGCCACCAGCACTGCCAGCCTATCAGGAGAGATCAAACAGGTCTGTAGCTCTAGTGACCTGAGATGCTGATGCAGCCATACAAGAGAGGATATCTAGGAATAGGTAGGACACTGCTAATGAACATTTATTGCAAAGTGACTTGTTTTTGCAAGATCTTTAACATAAAAAGCAATCCTTGTAGTGAGACAACCCCTTTAAGCATAACTTAGGTTCTAATGCCTTTCTACTAGGTCTGCAGAACATCGGTTATTTACAGTTGGTAGGTTCCATATGTTTACATTTTATTACATTTCATTTAACATCTGGCGTATTTCTCCGCTAGTATCAAGAAAATGTAATAGTTTGGTTCTATGTAATTTTTTATCGTAGATGCATTTCAACTGTGAGAGGCAGAATCGAAAACAAATCCAGAAATTTGTATGATTTTTAAATATTACTTAGCATTGTATTGCATGAAATAAGTATTTGATACAATAGAAAAGCAAAACTTAATATTTGGTACAGAAATCTTTGTTTGCAATTCAGATGTTTCCTGTAGTTCTTCACCAAGTTTACACACACTGCAGCATGGACTTTGGCCTACTCCTCCATACAGATCTTCTCAAAATCTTTCAGGTTTCAGGCTTTCACATTGAGTTTCAGCTCCCTCCAAATATTTTCAATTAGTTTCAGGTCTGGAGACTGGCTAGGCCACTCCAGGACCTTGAAATGCTTCTTATGGATCTGCTCCTTAGTTGCCCTGGCTGTGTGTTTCGAGTCATTGTGCTAATGGAAGACCCAGCCATGACCCATCTTCAATGCTCTTACTGAGGGATGGAGGTTGATGACCAAAATCTTGTTAAACATGGCTCCATCCATCTTCCCTTCATTACCATGTAGTTATCCTGTATGCTTTGCAGAAAAGCCCACCCAAAGTATGATGTTTCCACCCCCATATTTTTGGGGTTGTACTCATGCTTCCTCTTCCTCCAAACACGGTGAGTGGAGTTAATACCAAAAACTTCTATTCTAGTCTTATCTAACCACATAACCATCTCCCATGCCTCCTCTGGATCATCCAAATGGTCATTGGCGAACTTCAAATGGGCCTAAACGTGTGCCAGCATGAGCAGAGGTACCTTGTGTTCCATGCAGGATTTTAATCCATGACGACATAGTGTGTTAGTAACAGTAATCTTTGAGATTGTGGTCCCAGCTCGATTCAGTTTAGTGACCAGGTTCTCCATTGTATTTCTGGGCTGATTCCTGGCCTTTCTCATAACTATCCTTACCCCACAAGGCTAGATCTTGCATGAAGCCCCAGACTAAGGAAGATTCACAGTCATCTTGTGTTTCTTCCATTTTCTAATACTTGCGCCAACAGTTGTTGCCTTCTCACTAAGCTGCTTGACTATTGTCCTGTAGTCCATCCCAGCTTTGTGTAGGTCTATAATCTTGTCCTTGGTGTCCTTAAACAACTCTTTGGTCTTGGCCATGGTGAAGAGGCTGAAGTGTGATTGTATGGACAGGTGTCTTTTATACAGTTAACGAGTTCAAACAGATACAATTAATACAGGTAATGAGTGCAGAGTAGGAGTGTTTCTTAAACAAAAACTAAAAGGTCTGTGAAAGCAAGAATTCTTGCTGGTTGGTAGGTGATCGAATACTTTTTTTACACAATAGAATGAAAATTATTACTTAAAAAAATCATACAATGTGATTTTCTGGATGTTTTTTTTAGATTCTGCCTTGAAGTGTAACTACAATAAAAATTACAGACCTCTCCATTCTTTGTAGATTTGAAAACTTGCAAAATCTCCAGTGTATCAAATACGTATTTACCTCCCTGTATGTATATATATAAACTTATGTTTGTATAGATATAATCTACCCACTGTAACTTTATTTATTTATAGAGGCCCATATACTTTATAGAGTATAACAATCCATTAAGAAGGTTATTATTTTGTGGGTATAGACCCTTGAAGGCGTTCTCTCACTACATCGATTCATCTCACCTCAGTCCTGTTTTCTTGGTTTTATTTTGAATTCAGGGGCATGTTTACTGGCTTCTACTAGACTGCAGTAGAAGCCAGGTCTATAGCTATAGTGACCAGTGCTGGCAGCCTATCATGAGAAATTGAACAGGTCTGTAGATATAGTGGCCTAAGGAGCTGATACAGCCATACAAGAGGGGATATCTAGGAATAGGTAGGACAGTGTTAATGGACACATATTACAAAGTGACTTGTTTTTGCAAGATCTTTAACATAAAAAGCAATTCTTGTAGTGAGACCCCTTGTATTGAGACCTCTTTAACATTTATACATTCTGCCTATTATTGTGTAGGTCCCACTTATGCGGTTCATGTAGTGAGATTGTGAGATGTTGCCTACATAGAACAAACTTATTTTTTTCAGCACATCCCATTTATACTTAATTGAACTGAAATCTGGGGAGTTTGAAATCTAAGTCAACACTGAATTTTCTTAAATCAATCAAAAAAATTTTTTCAGTGTAGTAGGGCTCATTATCCTGCTGAAAGAGCCCACTGTAATTAGGGAATACTGTTGCCATAAAATGATATATATGGTATTCAACAATGTTTAGGTACCTGTAGGTGACATATACAGTATCTAAAATTGTTGTAAATATTGTATACCTTTTCATGGGACAACACTGAAGATATGATAATTGTAAAGTAGTCAGTGTGCTTGTATAACATTGTAAATTTGGTGTGCCCTTAAAATCTCAACACACAGCCATCAATGTCTAAACCACTGGAAACAAAAGTGAGCACACCTCTAAGTTCAAATGGACAAATTGTGCCCAAAGCGTTCTGTGTGGCTACCATTATTTTCCTTTTTTTTTTATACAAAGCCACATATATTCTAGTTTTCCCCAAAAGACATAAGCACCATTAACAGGCCTCCATACCTGTATATATCAAGTCCAGTAATATAGAAATAGGCTTCTTTTTTAAAAACTTCACAAGATTTTTATTATTAACTTCTTTAAAAGCATCAATTAGCCTAAATTCATCATACGTATACCTACAAAGGGGTACTTAGCAATACTGCGATGGATCATCATTCAGTCCAAGAAAGTCAAAAGTCCATTTCCTAGCCCCAGCAGGAGCTTCCTTAGGAGATGCCGGGAGACCGGGCAGTCCGTGTCAATGCACGCAGCGACGTTTCGGGGAGACTCCTCCCCTTTCTCAAGCATGTGCCTTCAGAGTGCCGATGTGGGTATACAATTATTTTCCAGCACGACCTTTACTCTCTTGGGAATGGAGTTCACTAAATCTGCACAGGTTGCAGCCACTGGAATCCTCTTCCTGGTGGATATAAGAGACCTTGTGCTTCTCCACCTTCTGGTTGAGGATGCTCAATAAGGTTTAGGTATGGAGACATGCTTGGCCAGTCCAGCACCTTTACCCTCATTTTTTTTTAGCAAGGCAGTGGTGGTCTTGGAGGTGTTTTTAGGGTTGTTATCTTGTTGGAATACTGCCCTGTGCCCCAGTTTCTGGAGGGAGAAGATCGTGCTCTGCATCAGTATTTCACAGTATACGTTGGTATTCATGGTTCCCTCAAAGAACTGAAGCTCCCTACAGCCGGTGGCACTCATGCAGCCCTAAACCATGACACTCCCACCACCATGCTTGACTGTAGGCAGGCCTTTGTACTTCTCACGTGGTTGCCATCATACATGCTTGACACCATCTGAACCAAATAAGTTTATCTTGGTCTCATCAAACCACAGGACGTGGTTCCAGTAATCCATTTCCTTAGTCTGCTTGTCCTCAGCAAACTGTTTGCGGGTTTTTCTTGCGCATCATCTTTAAGAAAAGGCTTCCTTGTGGGAAGACAGCTGTGCACACCAACTTGATGCAGTGTGTAGCGTATGGTCTGAGCACTGATATGCTGACCTCCAACCCATTTAACCTCTGCAGCAATGCTGCCAGCACCAATACATCTATTTTGAAAAGACAATCTCTGGATATGACACTGAGCACAGGCACTCAACTTCTTTGGTTGACTATGGTGAGACCTGTTCTGAGTGGAACCTGCCTTGTTAAACTGCTGTATGGTCTTGGCCACCATGCTTCAGCTTAGTTTCAGCTTATAGCCTAAGCCACCTTTATGTAGAGGAACAATTATTTTTTTCAGATCCTTGGACAGTTCTTTGCCATAAAGTGCCATGTTGAACTTCCAGTGACCAGTATGAGAGAGAGAACACCAAATTTAACACATCATCTCCTCATTTACACCTGAGACCTTGCAACACTAACAAGTCACATGACACCGTGGAAGGTAAAAGGAAAATTGGGCACAATTTTTGAGGGTACACCAAATTTATACTGTTTTACAAGCTTTGCACTGACTACATGGTATCAAAGTGTCAGATCTTCAGTGTTGTCCCATGAAAAGGTATACTATATTTATAAAAATATGAAGTGTGTGCTCATTTTTGTGAGATACTGTATGGAACAAAGTAATATCTGCACAAATGCTGAAAACTAAGGTTTCCCAGAAAAACATTGCCGTGAGCATTACACTCTCTACCTCCTAGCCCTCTTCCCATAATGTAGTCTGGGGCCCAGGTAAGCAGTGACACACATGCCATCAACATGATGTAAAAGAAAATGTAATTCATAAGACCAGGTCACCTGTTTACATTGCTGTATGGCTTATTTATGATGTTAACATACAAGTTGTACTCAAATGGACACAGATGAGCAAGGGTTATCTGACTGATCCCCATATATAGCAAGCTGTAAATACTGTTTTTTTCTGACACTGTATTGTCATAAGTAGCATTAACTTTTTCAGCAATTTGTGGTACAGAAGCCTCTCCATGGGATTGGTCTAAACAAATTAGTTTTTTTGCATCAATGAGCCCAATGATCCTGACCTCAGTGAAGCAGTTATCCTTCTTTGGACAACTTTTTGGCAGGTTCCAACCAATGCATACCAGTAACAAGAATGCTCTGCCATAGTCATTTAAACTCAACAATATGTCTCATGTCACAAACCACAGTCCCTACACTTGCTTATTCTTCCTCTTTCAAACAAGTCAACTTTAATAACTGTCTGTTCAGTTAATAGTAACCACCCTTTAACATGTACCAACAGGCAATCAATGACCCCTTAATGCTCCATCATGTATTCCTTTATGAGTCCATCACACCAACTTCCTTCCCAAGCATTATGCTGACAGGTATAATAAACATATCGCAGTGTATTACACAGGTGATAAAACAATTGCATGTTCAACCTCTCCAGCGGGACTAAAAAAGGTAGAAAAGTGAAGAAAACATTAAAAAATATAAAAAGCACCTATTTCCCGTTGCGCATTGCAATAAACAAAACTGCACATAATCAGTATTGCTGTGCCTGCAATGAAACAAACTATAAGATGATTATGTTATTTAATGCGCCAGGTGCACATCATAAAAATTATATATAAAATACAATCCCAGAATTGCTGATTTTATATACGCTTTCTTCTAAAAAACAGAACAAAAAGTAATCAAAAAGTCTAACAACAAGAAAAATATCTTCAGGCAAACAATGGTGCTCACCCCTCTAGTTGATAGATGGTAGATCAGGGTATTTTTCCACGGAATGAATGGGTCTCACACGATGTGCTTGGATCAGCTGTGGATCCAACAGCCCAAAGATATTCAGAAAACCGGGAAATATCCAGCACCAACGTGATAATAAGAGACAGATCTTTATTTATATTTTCTTAAAAAATTCATAGATGTGCAATTCAAGGTAAAAAATGCATAGCGAGACATGCATTCCCATGCATTTTTTACCTTGGATTGCACATCTATGAATTTGTTAAGAAAATATAAAGGTCTTTCTTTTATTATCACGTTTATGCTGGATATTTCCCTTCTTTCTGGATAATCAAAAAGTCATATGTATCCTAAATTTTTTGCCTAATAATGTTAAAGGGGTTGTCCATGCCATTTAAAAAAACTGATATAATGTTCTAGGAACCCCATTAAAACAAATAAATTTATACTTACCTATCCCCGACTCCAGCACTGACCCTTCCTTGTCTTCTATTGACATGCTGTCACTTCAGAAGAGACACGTCACCGCTGTACAGTAGACATGTCACTCACTTACATCACCTTTCAAAAGTGAACAGCTCCAAATAGTGATGTAAGTAAATGCACAAGACTGCTGCAGCCAGTCAGCATCTGCAGCTGTGACATGCCAATTTGGAAGTGACAGCATGTTAATAGAAGATGAGTGCTGGACTCAGGAATTGGAGATTGGTGACTATACATTCTTTTTGTTTTAATGGGCCCCGAGAGCATTATATCAATGTTGAAACAACATGGAAACTCTTTTAACATGTTATTTATGCTACACAGGAAAGTAAAACCTAATAAGACAAACAAAATATTGCGGGTTTTTTTTCTAACTTCCCATTATATGTATCCCAAAATTTTGTCACTCCAAAATGCAACTTGTACTGCAAAAAGAAAGGCTTTATACAGGTATGGCTATGTCCTAAAGGCCAAAACGCACTGAGTCCTATAGATGCTTTTTCATTGAATTGAGCAAACAGCACAAATGAAAACTATTAGGCTATCATTTAGCTTCCATTGAAACAAATCACTTTTAATAGGCCCATTCCTAAAGACATTAAAGTCCCAGGTTCTGTTTTTATATCCCATTTTCCTATACTGGATCTGATAGGTTTCTATTAATTTACCATACAGAATTGACCTTGGACTACCCTAGTCTGTTAGAGGCAACAGAAACCTGAAGAAATAAAAGCAGTGTAAACATAGTCTAAACGTTATCCTCATTTTTATTCATATTGATTTTTAAAGCTTTATGTTTTTGGACCGTGTGTATTTTTCTGAATTTACCAGGTACAAATACTGCCATTTCTGGAAACAGGTTCCATGCGGGCTAGTAAAGAACATGTTACTTGCCATCTAAAACATATATAGCTAATATGTTTGTTGTGACTCGCAGTGTCATAACATGGATCAAACACAAAGCAAATATGCCCTTGTTATTAAGTGTACTGCCATAACAGGGTTTTTTTGCGTGTTTTTTTCCAATAAACTTACTTCTATAGTAAATTTTACTATATGCTGCCCTACTCTTATTCATCGAAAAGCAAATCATTGTAATTTGCTGTAAATCCCAAACTGGTGAATTCACTCTGTCATGTCTAATTACTTCTTTTTGCAAAGAAAGGAATGGTTGAATGATTATTTTTTGCACTTCTTATTGTGCATATTGTTTGAAGCCTCTAATATTAATATTGTCAGTCCAGTTCAGATGAATATCACATTATATGTACTTTTGGCATTCACGGGAAAAAAGGACGGTACTTGAGAGAGACTAGAGGCTTTTTACATCACAAAACACACTGCTGAGTTCTCAGTAAATCTGGAGTGTATGAGATGCCAGTGTCTTTTTACTTTTTAATTGTTACAGGACGTCCCACAATGTAGCCACACGAACTGCTATTTCACTGTGTGTTTGTGAGCTAACTGGGAACAGAGAGACATGGGCCTTCCTGCTGCCTTTAATGAAAACCTTAATCATATTCAAATAGGTTACTGTTCAGGGGGAAAATAGAAATATGGATTTGATGGCAATAAATTTCCATCGCTGGCTAAGCCCAGTGCTTAATTGTCCTGTCCCAGGGCTCACACATTTCATTGTTCGTTAGGTGCTTAAGTCCCAGTTCTCATTTTGTGTCGGTGACATTACTGCTGATGGCTCTAATACGCTCATAATTTGAAAGGGGATTTGCATGATAGAACGCAGAGTATTAAAAGAAAAGAAAAAAAGAGTAGATGGGGGTGGGGGCGAAGGAGTGTGTGGGGGAGTGTGGATCTAGCTTTCACTTAAAAAAGTCACTTTCTTCAAAGTCAAATCATTGTTTTCATTAAAGTAGAAAAGCTGCACATTGAGTCCGGCCGTGGCCGGTATTAGCCTTATTGTTCCTAATGGTTATTAATTATTAGGCTGAGTACTGCGATGAGGATGTGATGTCCCTGATGTCCTTGCTTCTGAAGGGTGTGTGCTTGCATTTATGTGAATGTTGGAGGCAATAGTAGGTACAACTGTGAAACTTTCTGCGATTTGGGTACAGAAGGCAACATATATTCTTACAAATTACATATAAACAATATACATAGTATATGTACGGTTAGTCTACGCTGTTCACTTATTCATTTTGTATTATTATTATCAGCATAGAAATCAAACTCCCACATTCTGACAAGGTTGTGCGGTCAGTTCACACAAGCACCTTATTGGCACAATTTTTCGCCAACACGACAGCCAAGTACCTTTTCTTGACTGCAGTTTTAATGACTGAAACTTGCGTCATCATTGTGATATGGGTACAATATGCTCCTGTGAAACTGATCTTTGACTTGCTATTTGATTGTCCTAAAACAAACTCTAAGAACCTCAACTTATTGCAGGCTTCAGGTTTTTCCTTGTGTCCATTGAATGGTCATCTATATCTAATTATTAAGCACAATTAGGGCCACATGTATGAAAACTGTCTAGGTCTAAAAGTCACTTTGTTGCCCATAGCAACCAGAGCGCCCCTTTCATTTCATATATTGCTTTGGAAAAATTAAAGGGGCGCTCTGGTTGCTATGGGCAAAAAAGTGAGTTTTAGACCTTGACAGTTTTCATACATGTGGCCCTTACTGTTTAAAAGGATAAACAGCATGCAGTCGCTGACCTACAAAAATATTTATTTGTCCTTGCCCAGGCAAAAGGCTTCTGATTGTATGGTTTTCTGCTACATTATTATCACTTTACTGCAGTCAAACTTCTTTCATGTAACTGCTGCATAGTTGGCAGCAGAATTTCCCCTCTGTTGTATTACATCCAAAATAGCTTCTTCATTTTGTTCCCAGGGTCTTGAAATTTATAAGGGTGTTACCACACAGACAGGTCTGTGATCAGTATTTATTTTATGTAGAAATCTTCCATACATACATTCAATTTACTATGGGACTATGTTCACATAAGTTTTCTGCATGGATTCCAATGCATATTTTGCATTGCATAAAATCCATGCACAATCTGTAAGAACCATACTATTGCTTTTCATAGTTGGTATGGTGCAGATTTTTTTTACTGTATTTACAAAAAAAGGTTTTTTGTTTCTTCTTGACAGCGTGGAAAATGGGACTGGTATTTTGGACACAGATAATTCTCATGCAATCTGCGACACAGAGAGTGAAAATCAGTGATAAGTCAGTGAGTATGCTTCACATTTCTGCTCTGCATTCTGCAGTTTTTTTTTTTTTCCAACCAAAAAGTGTCTTTTTAGTGGTTGTTTTAGATGCAAAGTGTAAGTTTAGCAAACCTTTTTATTTTATTAAGTGTGATGACGATGAGCAATTCTTGCAAAAATTGGAAAGCAATTCCTCTCCATTATCACGTTGTAATGGTGAGTGCACCTGACATGCCAAACCTGTCCAGTGCTTATAACACGACAAAATGATTCTTAAATATTTTCATTTTCTTCAGTTACTGAAAGGGAGGGGGGGAATCTGTAGGACTAGGAGAGAATAGGGGTGGGATAGAGGGTTAATAGGCTGCGGTGACAGCAGAGTGTCCACATTGGGAAAAGATTAATGACAAAAATTAATCGCATGACCTTTCTTTGGAGAAGCTGGAGGTGAGGCAGGCCATTAAAGACTCTTATGTTGTAATTAACGTTTGAGGGGAGAAGAGAGCACCTCCAGAATGGATGTGATCGTTTAATTAGGGTTATGCGTCAGTGCCACAACCGGTTCAGAGAAGTCATAATTTAACCATAGCTTTAAATTACATTGCCTCAGCGTGGATGGCAGAGTTTAATGGCAGGCGACTCAAGCTGCTGATACCGCGAAAAACAATTAGGCAAACAGCACAAATGAGAAACTCATTAAATAATGTGAAAGGGATTTTTAAATAATTTCATGTTAATATGGTAAAAATAGACAACAAAGTGCAAATGTATGTTAAACACTAATTATGAACTTGCTCCTCCATTATTTTTGTTTACAGATTTCTATTTCATAGAATATACAAAATATCTGTATGTTGAATTAGAAAATACTACAGAGTATTAATGATAACCAAAACACACAGAAATGGCCAGTCTGCTGCTAATCTTGCCTATTTTTAGAGCAATTCTTCCAGGATAATGCTATATTTAGAAATAAAGCATATACATAGTTTTCACTGTTAACTATTTGATGAAATCTTATTTGCATAACAGTTTATAATTGAGTGGGAGTAACTAATCTATTAATAAAAATCTAGTATACATTAATATCCTTGGGATTTCTTAAGAACAATTAATATTATAAATCCAAGCTCATTTTGCGAACTTCAATAGTATTCTGTATTGTCAAAATATTTGCTTGTGGCAAGCGGACATCCTTTCTCTTCATTTTATCAGGGTAGTAATATTCTGTTCACACCATCTTTGCCACATACATCAAACACATTTACCAGTCTCATTTTTCGGCAATTACAAGTATTATTCAAAAACACAGGAAGAACTAGAAACACCTTATAAAGGTGTACTCTCATTTGGGCAACATTACAGAGATTGCTCTCTTTAGAAGCATCATTTTGGTTACAATAATTAAATGACTCATGTTTTATGGCTAAAAGTAGTTTATGTGTACAAAACTCAGAAACTAGGTGATTTATAAATGGTATCACAAGGGTAAGGCTAGGTTCATATTTGTGTTGAATGCTCCGTTTGGAGTCTCTGTTGCAGATTCCGTCAAAACATTTGGAAAAAATAGCACAACATACTTTTTTCCCTTAAAATGACAGACCCAATTATGACAGATGTCATAGATATCTGTCATGTAACGGATCTGGCATTACCTCTGTGTTGGAGGCTCTTAATGAAACCTCCAGCACTGATGTGAATATGGCCTTATACCCATATTATCTGCTTAGAGACCAGACTTGAGCAAGCTTTTTCATGTCAGACCATAACAGTATGTATCATAGCTGGTTTGCACACAAGAAAGCAAAAGGATACATTCATACGTATTGGAATTGCTGCAGATTGTTTTGTGCAAATTTTTGCATTAAAATACCATACATCCGGATAAGATTTTCCAAATCTTGAGTATTGCTACAGAAAATTGCTGACCCACAGCAAAATCTGAAAATACAGCTTTTAAATTAATTTGTTTTTTTTTCTTCTTTGGAAATTCACCCAAAAATCAGCGTTGGCAAATCCACACCAAAGTCCAGTTTGGAAACGGAACAGCTTGAAAGATCAACTGGTTAAGAGCCACTTTGTGGAATTACTGCCAGTGGGTAACTGGTTGGATAAAAGACCTCTGGATACTCTAGCAATACATATGAGAAATGTTCCTGAAAATAAATCAGATCACGTATGTTTTCAAGAAATAGAATAGAGAAGATTCCACATGAAGGGGGTAATTGGGATACTATGGAAAGAATGTGAATGCATTTTCCAGATGGACAATGTCAATCCAAGAGGCCTAAATAAAAGACTGTTTTACTTGAGGACACATTTGCATATTTAGGGAGTCATCAGTTTCTTATTTTTTTGCCTTAATAAACTTGGTCATTTTTTATAAAATCTAGAGATACTCCTAGCTCTTTCTATCATGTACCTACTGTCTGGTTATTATTTATGGCCATACTTACCAGGGTTATATCTACAAATATACAGTATTATACATGGTAAGTACTAGCAAATAAAAAGTTATAACACAAATTTAATTGTATACAATTTGCAACATATACAGCAGCAAGTCTGCATGTAAACATAACTTCAGTTTTTTGTTTTTATCATACATTGGCTTAATCACATTTATTCACATTGGTTTAATCACACGTGCAAATCCACAAGTTTCCCTGTTGATCCTTGGCTCTATTTGATAAGTTTCTCCATGTTCTCCAGTTTTTTCCATCTAGCACATGTACAGTCTAGTTACAAAAACCAGGTGATACTGTTTTGTGTCATATTTTCTATAACCCCCACCAACACAAAGAATGATTCATATACATACATAGTTATGAAATAATGCCACTGTACCAAAAAAAAGGCTTATCTGTTCTCCTCCTGAAGGAAGAAAATTATCTCATTCCAGTCAAATTAGAATCTCTTCCAAAGGAACGTCACACACGCTGTTTCGGCATTTTTGTCTTCATTAGTGCAGATCAGTGTATTGGATGGCTACATAGATACAGCTCTGGAGGAGCGGGAGTTACTGAATCTCATTGAATTCAACCAATATCACTGCTCTATACTGATGAGAAGCAAGAACTGGAAAGCAGCTGTCTATAGGTGAGTGGTAAGAGAATAGTGAAAGTGCATCTTTTTTTTTTTTTTTTTTTTTTTTTACCATGCAGTATTACTAGACAAAAAGCAATATTCCACCACATGGTAGAAGAACATTACTGTAGTCTTACTGAATACAAAACATTATACAGTGATCATATAATGGTGAATACCAGTTCTGTACAGGAGTTATACAGACCTTATAAGTAAATATAGTATTGTTAAATCTAGTAATTAATAGGTAACATCTTTACTGGTTGTAGTCATTTACTTTTTCTACTATTTCCATTTAGCCTAGGCTGCTATAAAGACTTCTGTCAGGTATAAGTTGTGAACATATAGCCCTTAAATCCATACAATCTAACACACATCTTATAGTAAAAGCGTCAGACAAGGGCGGTTCAGTTGTAGTCCTGGATAGGGACTTATATCTAAGGGAGGTCAATAACATGTTGATGGATAAGGAGACTTATAAAAAACTCTCTACAGACCCCACGAACATTTTTTCTGAAAAGGTTACTAAACTTTTGGAGGAGGGGGTAGCTATGGGGGTACTCACTATTAAACAGAAAGAGGATATGGATGTTAAATTCCCGAGGGTCCCTGTATTTCATGCCCTTCCGAAGGTCCATAAGGGGACTTTTCCTCCTCCTTTCCGCCCTATAATCTCAGGTATAGGGTCTATATACGAACATATCAGTACCTGGCTGGACCGTCACATGCAACCCTTAGTTTTCAGGTCCCCTAGTTACCTCCAAGATTCTAGGGAAGTTTTGAAATACATGAACAGTATTGTATGGAAACCAGAATATCGATGGGTTTCATGCGATATTACAGCTCTCTATACTTCAATACCCCATGAATTGGCTATCAATGTATTATCACAACATTTGAGCAAATACACGAACTACCCTGACTCACTTAAACAGTACATTTTGTTGGTAACGGAATTTTTGTTGGGACACAACTTTTTCTACTTTTATGGGTCCTATTATCTACAAATTCAGGGTTGCCCTATGGGTTCCTGTTTTTCACCGTCCCTGGCCAATATTTTTGTTTCTCATTGGGAAGAAGCATACATCTATTCCACTAACAACATTTTCGCAGAGGACATACATTGGTATGGAAGATATATAGATGACACCCTGCTAGTCTGGCAGGGATCGTCTACATCCATACTTAAATTTGTAGATTACATAAATTCCAACCAATATAACCTCACATTCACATTTGAAACTCATGATAAAGAGATCAATTTCTTGGACTTAAAACTTACAGGGGATCCAGAGTCTGGCACAGTACACAGTGTTACGTTCAGAAAAGAGATTTCTGGGAACAGCATGTTACATGCTACCAGTTGTCATCCCCAACATGTGGTAAATAATTTACCAATGGGTGAATTTATTAGATCCAAAAGGAATTGTAGTAAACATCAAGACTATGAACAATAAGACAACAGTTGATTCATTAGATAGTATTAGAAATTCAGGGCACAAAATGACCGACCATTTAGAGCCATAAACAAAGTAGACAATAAGGACAGGACAGATTTGATTTCTAGCTCAGTAATAAGACAAAATCCAAATAAATCCCGACCATGCTTTGTCACCCAATACAGTAGACAGTTTAAGGACATCAACAATATTATAGACAAATTTTTACCAGTTCTCACTATAGATCCAACTTTACAGGAGATTTTGAAGAATGGATGTAGCTACATCTCCAGAAGACCTCGAACAATAGGTAACATAGTTTCCCCTAGTATGCTTATTCCCTAACAGACAAGAGAGGGGTACATGGATAGATTTCAAAGGATCCTTCAAATGTGGCATGAATAGATGTATTCTGTGTAAATATATGGTTAAATCAGATAGTTTTTCTTCCTTTGTAACAGGAAAATCATATAAAATTCACAGTTTCCTCAATTGTCGCTGCTCACATGTAGTATATTGTATATGGTGCGATGTATGCAAGGTGCAATACATCGGTTGTACCACTAGGGATCTGTATATATGTATTAGGGAACATATTTATGATTGTAAAAACCCTAGTCTTCGTAAAATTTCGGGAGCAGCGAAACATTTTCAGGAAATGCACCAAGGTGACCTAGCTAATTTTAAAGTCCAAGCTATAGAAAAAGTCAATAAACCCCCAAGGGGAGGGGATTGGAGAAAAGTATTATTAAATAGGGAAGCCTTTTGGATCCTAACATTGGATACTAGGTTTCCAAAAGGTTTGAATTTTAGATCAGACTTATTATACATTTATTAGGGATACTTTTCTCCTTTTTGTGTTTGGTGGTGTTTTTTTTTTTTTTTTTTTGTTCATTTTGGGTTGGGTTTTTTTTTTTTTTCTTTCTTTCTTCTCCACACTCAGGTGGATCATTCATTAGGTATCTTAGTAGTCTCATTTAATCTTGGTTCCAAGCGTCCTTTTCCTCCAGCAGCCTTAAGAGTTAAGTGCACATATGTATAGCATTGGAGTGTAATTAGGGAACTGCTATATAAGGAAGCTGTTTTTTGAGTAGACGTTAGGGCTGGAGACATGGCCTGAAACGTGTCAACTTCTCACGTTTGGATGTTTTTAAAGTCATCTTTTATCTTCTTCTAATAAAGAGTGTGTTTTTTCATCGTCACTACGCCTCCTGAATCTCCCTTCCAAGAGTGCCGAGACTCTTTCATGTTGTTTGTATAACTTGTGATGGCTTTTCATCCTTGCATCTCTTATAAAGACATCTCTCCATACCCCCATCTCTTACACAGACTGTTCTTATACCCTTTCAATACATAGACTGCTCTCCATGCCTTAGCTCTCTCCATACTGTTCCTATGGTCCCACTCTCTCACAGACCCTCTTCATACCCAATCTCACAGACAGACTGCTCCAGATGCTAGAGTCCTACAACAAAAATTGTTCAACTTCCCATTTCCTCACACTAATCTCTAAGATAGAGAGGTATGTGCAGCTCCAACTGTACAGCCACATAGTTTCCTCTATGATTAGACAGAGCACTTCAGAAACATTCTACCTGATAATTAAGGTGAGAAGTAAAGTAGTTTGTGCAGGAGCAGATTTCCACTGAGGGTAACCCTTTTGAGGATAACGAAAGCATGAGCAACTTCCCAGTTTCCACCCCCCACCAGTGTTGGCCCTGCCTATGTTAAAGACTCTCAAATTTCCCCCTCTTCTTCCCAATGGCACTGGTTAGGTCTACAGGCCAGCTTATTCACAGAATTTGTGTCCTGTAGCTGGTTATGGCCATTAACACCTGTCCCTTTCATATAAGCAAGAAGAGCGGGCACTAGATATATGATTGCTCGCTGTTATGTAATGCTGAAACTGGTCAAGAGAGAAGGGGAAGGGAATGGGCAAAAAAAAAATGGTAATGAGGAAGAAACTCAGAGTATAGGGGCCTACAGAGTAGCCCAAAGACTTGAAGAGGCCTGTGGACTATTAGATTGAGTATTCAACTACACTCCTAAACATTGAAATTGCAAGACCAAGGGGGAAAAGTTTTGGAATTATGAAAATCACAGGATCAATAGACATGTTAATCATATGCAAATGATAATAATGAATACATTGAGATGTTTTGCATATTTTGTCTCCATTTTTTCTAAATATGAGCACCATGCAGAGAAATACACGCACTTGCAAGCCTTAGAGTGCTATCAGTGAGGTTATTAATGGTTGTTAGAGGAATGTTATGCCTTGCTGAATGCACTTGGGCATGCAAATCATCAAGATTGGGTGCTGGCAGCTTCCTTTGCCATTGCGGCCCATGATATCCCAGATGTGCTTGATGACAAAAAAATCTGGAGATACTGGCAGCAATGTAAAACATTTAGGCCATACAGACTGCTCAGAGTAGCAAGGGAAACATGCTGCCTAGCATTGTTCTATTGAAAACCAGCCTCTGGGACACTTTGGATAAAAATACTGAGAGATCGCTGAGCTGTTATTGCATCTGAACTAAAGACTAGAAAGAGACAACTGTCAAACATTATGCCACCGAACCCATATTCCCAGGCTTAGAACCAGTGTGATGTTCCCTTGCAAAGGTCTCTTCAGGTGTTTCCCATGTGGTTACAAGACCAGTCTCTGGGAATTATTGCATCCAAGACAAAATTGGGACTTATTGCTGGAGAATAGACCTCTATTCTAGCTTGCATTGTTGTCTTGCAGTGCATCATGATGGCCTTTGTGAGTGGTGGGTTGAGTTAGGTGGAATACTTGTAGCTGGGCATCTGTCTCTTAACACAGTGTCATCCAAATGTCTTTTAATGGTTTTAATGGTGTGTGTCGAAACTGTTTGCCACCCTAGGATTGGGATGTCCAATTTTACTTTTAGTACAAAAATGATCACTACGCGTCATTCTTTATGATCTATCTATGCAGAGGTTCAGCTACACGCACCTCTTGTTATCATTCCTGTTCGTCATTGTTCTACAAATCATTAGGACACACAACGTTGAACAGTGTTGCACCAGGGCAAAAATGTGGAATGCTGAGGCCAGATGCCTATTGCTATCAATACTTCTGTTTAAGAAACAACCTAATTAAACACCTAAAAAATGTTTTTGTCTATTCCATATTGTTATTTCTTTGATTAAATTATTCTAATATGAATAATGACAAAAGTGAGCTGTGTGTCATTACAGATTACTCTAAATGCAATGTTTTAAGTTCATACAATAGGTTACATTGGGGTATCTAGTGTTTCATATAACTTTCCTTATTTTTATGTATATTACAGGTTAACTAGTTTGCCTGTGTAAATCGATTATTACTCTAATTCTTAGTTGTAAGTACCAATCATGTGTATGTTTTTCTTCTTAGTTTATTTATATGCTTTTTATAGAATTGGACAGAATTGTGCAGTACACTAAAAGCCCAATAGCTTAGTTATAACCACCTTCTATTAAATGTATACATTCACTTGTCTTTTCTTTGTCACTTCTAGTAATATGATCCATTTGAATTGGTGCAGTCACTCAGACCTTTTGCCTAATTTACAATACCCCAAAAGATAAGTATCTAATTTAGAACCTATAATGGATGTTAAGAACAAAGAAGAGCATAATGTTATGAAGGAGTGCTGACATTGAGGACTTGCCAGTGCCTGCTCTGTATTCGATAAGTTAACTTGAACATGTAATTATGATAATGGGTCCATAAACATACATGCATGCATGTCTTATTTGATTTGTTGAACACTTGGGGATCTTAAGGAATAGAAAAAGACAATTACCAGCCTTCAATCCAAAACATATCAGCAATACCAGCACTTCTCTTTACAATGGCAGCAGAGACTGTACAAGAATTAATTTGAAGGACCCTTAGTTCACGCTAGAAAAAGATTGTCCCTTCGTTGTGATGAAATGACTGAGAAAGGTCTGGTTGTAAAAAAGTGAACATAATCAACAGGGAAACATGAACATAATCATTTTAATAGAGTGTCCTGTCTATGGCATAAGTTTTCAGCAATGGCCCAGGTTTTGCTGATGGGATTTTGGCAATAGTCTTAGAACTTGAATGAACAGATTCAACAGATAGCTTTGTAAATATGACACACTATTAAACTTTGTTTCTGTTATATAAAATGTACCTATATTTTGTATCAAACTAGTTTGCCTTAGGAACCCCAGAGAAAATTATTCGAAGAACCTAACATTAACTTATATGGAATATACACACATGCACTTTCAATTACATCTTTTAACCTGCAATTATCATAACACACACAGTCGAATCAGTAAGGTATTTTTGAATTTAACTACAAGAATTGCCCCAAGGCTTCAAATGAGGTCGCCCTCTGCTATGCTTCTATTATGGTGTCAGACCCTAAACCCACCAGAGGATCCCCTGGAACGTATGGACTAGTCCTAACCTAACTATATATTGAAAAATAATAACCAGGAAAGGATAAACTAAAGGATATTTAAGAATAATTGCACAGTGGTCCCACCAATATTACTGTCTGTCATAAGTCAGGTGGCGGATCCCCTGAGTCAGCCATGAGCTTTTGCATAGAACCACTGAGGAGCAGATTCTAAGGAGTCCCCTGGTCCTCACCTGTTAACCGCTTGTACTAGGGATCTGGTTGCAACCCTAGTTTCCTGTGGAGACAACTGATGGACAGGTGTGTAGGAGGAGAAGGCAGAAAATGTAGTCAGCTCAAAAGCCAAGGGTCAGGGCAGGCAGAGTTTACTCGAAGTCAGGTCACAGACAGTAGGTCAGGGCAGGTGAAGTTTTTACATCATTGAGTTTCAGGCAGAAGGTAAGGGCAGGCAGTGGACAAATGGAGAGATCAAAAACCAGCCAAAGATCAGATCTGTAGAACAGAACATGGAACATCCCTCAAGATGCTGTGAGGCACATTAAGAAACTGGCAGTGAGCTGGAGGGAGGCGCCCTTTAAATGGCCTCAGGCTGCAGGCTACAGGCTATGAAAGCTGGGTGGCTCAGGGGGGAGCCAGTATGAGGACCTGACTGCAGCAGTTACAGAAGATGATGAAATGGAAGCCAAACAATGCAGAAGAGAGGTACATACAGTTTCACAGGCCATGGGTTGTCCCATGGCCTGTGAAATTTTCCTGGCAAAATAACTTTCTTGAAAATGACCAACCACATTCTGTTCAATACCTAAAGTATGCATGAGAACATGTTTTACTCTGTGTTTTGGAGAATCTAGGGACCATATATACTTATTCACAATGTGTCAGGTTTGTTTTGACTCCTCTTACATTGCAAGTATATTACCCTTATTTACAATATAGACATTGTAGGAAGAACAACTTTTGTGCAAGTTGAACAAATAGTATGGATATAAAGACCACTTAATGTAATTTGTGTTTATTTAAATTGTGATAAATTACTTTTTGGGTCCTTAGAGCTTTTAAATTGAGAAAAATCAGTCTTAGTATTTTTCAAAGAATTAAATATATAAGTTAGCTAAAAATACTAACAAAGACTTGTTAATGATCATTACATATTTCTAGCATCAATTATTACCAAAGTGAACTATGTCATTAAAACATAGGTGACTGTTAGGCAATAATAGGCAAAAGGTCCGAAGGGTATAAAAGATTGTGCTACATAGAAGTTTACTATTTTTTTGTGGATTGAAACGAATTTTATAGTACCCAGGGAGCCCAAAACATGTAAAAAATATGTAAACGAAGATATTTTCTACTTAATTATAGATTGTTTGGTGAAAAATAAACTGTTCCTGGTCAAAGTCTTATCTAATACACACAGTCAATTGTACAATGTCTTAACTTCTGTGTGAAGAAGAAGGGACATGGCACTTACAATAATACCACAATCACCTCAGCTTTCAGAATCATAGAGTACTCATGGTCAGACCACCACCAATCACACAGTTATGGTATATACCATTAATATAATTATACTTTAAATCTGATTTTATTTAAGATACCATACAACTTTATGTTTTATGTCATTTGTGTATGGGTATATCATTGTTTAGGATGCAGTAAATCAAACTAAAGATTTCATACATTCATAGCAGAAAACAGTAGGTGTAGTATTCACAAAACAATATTCACTTAATCTACAGTGTGTAATTCTTTTGATGGAAATAGCTTAAAACGTGCATTTGGAATATACATTATTTGATGTGAAAAGTAAAATAAAACTTTATACTGACTGTTTAGTTTCTATAGTGCTCTCTTTTTATCTTGCAGGTTGTAGAACTTCGCTGACTAGTTGTTTGTAATGATAGATATTATATGGACCCCGAAGGCTTTAGCCCTTGCTGTGAGCTTGTGTGTGGGCAGGAGCAAACAAACACAAATACAGTCTTCTCTCATCCCTCCACATATTTTCTCCATTACATCCACACTGTGGCCTCCTTTCCAACTCTCGCTCAATGTTGTCTTTTTGCGTCTTTTTCCCCCTTCTCCTTAATTCAGTGCAGCTGTAAAAACCTCCTTGCAGTACCCTCTATCATGCGGGCAGATAGGTGAGTGGCAGGAAGAGAATCCCTCTTAAGCCACTGTGGATAATATATACCACATGTGTGAACTGGCAGCACTCCCACTGACCGCAAGTCCTGATCAACCTAGGGCCCCAGTGTGACAAAGTAAAATATACAAGCTCACCCTCAAATTAACATTTTATTTAAAGCGTTCTCTGATGACTGGTGTGTTCTACTGATAGTGTTAACCAATAAATGTGATCACTTCATATTTTGTCTGGAATGCCACAATTCTTCTTAATGTGCTTGAATCACTCACTAGTTGTGGGGAGTACTTTACTCCCTCAGGTTGTAATACATTTTCTAATTGTGGCAGCTGTTCTGCAAAGCACATCTGCCCTTTCCTCCTAAGATTGTATGAGGGTATTAACAACAAACCCTTAGATTTTGTGACTTAACAGTATGATAAAGTTGAATTCATCACTACTACCATCATAAATACGTTTGCTCTATTCACCTCAAAGGGGGGCCACTATGATATTTGTCAGGGTACCTTTTTTCCCTGATACTCTGATGGATACTTGTAACGTAGGTAATAACATATTGTTAACCCAGCCTTATTCTTATATCAAAATATATTACTATATAAAAATGTACTATAAAAGCAACAGGAAGAAGTTGTTGCAGGAAAGATTTACTGACATTGTGACATCAATTTTGCTTTGTTACCTTTGTTGGTATATAAATAATTATAACTTCTTTATTTTCTTTTAAATGCATTACAGTTGAAATATATTATGTACATACGTTTTATTTTCTTTTTGTTATTTTATCTTTTTATTTTCTCCTGTTTTACACTGTCACCATAGATCCATCATCAAGTTTGACAGTAATCCTAATGCTACACACCTCACCCAGTTCCAGCAGTGTCCCAGAAAGCACTATAGCTACCATTGTATACAGTTGTTTGGCAGCACGACAACTTCTTTTATACCGCTTCCACTTTTGTCTTCTGCTGAGGCCCTGATGGATCAGGCTGCGGCTCCTCTGCTCTGGCAGAGGGTATAGTGTTTATAAGATCAACTGGCGTGTACTGATGACTCCCTTCCGGGCGGGGACGTTGGATCGGCTATGGTAGGCTACCGCCTATGGCTCCAATTCATCCCAGGCAGAAAGGGGGTGCAAATTGTTTTGTTGTGGTTTTAATTTTACATTGGGAGGGGTGGGGTGGGGCGCTACATGCCCTATTTGCCTTGGCCACCAGTATACCTTGTCCCAGCCCTGACTCCCCTGTTTGAAGTTCCAGCATGCTGTGTCTGTTGAATAAGGTTCATACTCTACTGTTTTTCCTGATTTTGACCTTTTGACTGATTATACCTGATCCTGACCTTGGGCTTATTCCTAATATTGCCTCTACCTTGTCTTTTGGACTTTTTGTCTAAGACCTGTTGTTCTACTCCTGGTTCTAACCCTAGAATGAATTTCTAACTGCGTTCCTGTCTTGTATCCGTACTACTATCTTGTTGGTGACTGCTGGCTCTGTTTCTGACACAACTACTACCATCAGTCCTACTGTTATCAAACCATGACTATTCTTGGGACCTCAAAAAGGGGGCCCTCCTGCAGTAAAGTCAATATCTCTTTGCAGGGTTTGAGAATAAAGACCAGGGATCATTCGCTGCAATAGTTAGTAAGCGTCTTCAAACTCGGATTATAGCGTAGAGATCGCTATTTCTGGATGTGTAACTGTAAAAACCTACAAAAGCATGAAAAAACACGAAAATCTGCATTTGATATTAAAACTATACAACCAGCAGATAAACGTTAGACTGGGGTTAGTTAATTTTTTCAGTAAATCTCATTTTATGGAACGGAATGCTGCTCATAGAGGCTAAAACACTGATCCAATTAATCCAAGTGGTTTGTGTCAGTTGGGATGGTGATTTCACAATTAGGCAGGATTTATTAACTAGTAATCACTCCATTTACACAGTTTAATTGTATTTTATTATTACCAGAGACAATGTTAGGTCACATTAGCACGGCGTGTAGCATTTATTGATTCGTATCACAATGTAGGTTATAGGGTTATGTGGGGCAAAAGAATAAATAATAAGGCTTCCTATTTAGACCTGTTCTGTCAAGGTTTCTATTCCAGTTAGGGTATGTTCACATAGCGTTTAGCAGCATGTACTGTACGCGCCGCTATACGCCTGGTGTTTCAGAAGTACACACTGGCCAGGGCAATAGTCACTTTAAAGCGCTCTTCCCGACCCAGTCCTTTCGCTTTCTGTAACCTCTATATCTCAGTCACTTACTGAGCGCATGGACAAATAGGCCGGTAAATCACAGCACTCAATGACGAGTTGATGAATGACCGTGTTTGCGGGCATGTACTTCTCTGGGCTTTGCAGCCCAATTACGCCCATACTCTGTGTGAACATATCCTTACACAGTTTTGAGAATAGGATGACACATTTGTAGTCCAGCTACCCAGAAAATGTGACTGGAAACCACACCCAAATATATGTGGGTAGGTTTTATTATTCAATAGTAGTAATGGTTTTGTTCGGTATAAACCGTTTTCATGCAAAAACAATTCAATTTTTATGGTGATAATATGCTCCATTATTAATCAGGCTATTATCATGAGATCAACTAACCTTGTGTGAATAAACACGCCACCAAATTATGTGGTCGCTGTTACAACAGGAAGCAGCTGTTGCAGCAAATTCACAAATACATTCAGAGGTCTATTTTAACACTACTTTTTATTTTAATTTTCAAATCAAACATTTGGTCGTATATATATATATTATATTCTATATATATATATTATATATATATACCCTAACCATAATGAATAATGACCTCCTTTCTCTCTAATTGTCACTTTTATCTTACTCCTCCCTCTTGAACAGAACCACTCATCTATTATTATATATGCAATATGTTTAGTAAGCGACATGTCAGATCATGCGGGATCAGGTTGATGCGCCATGACGTCTATGAAAAAAGGGAAAATTATCGAGAGAATGGTGCAGTGAGCTCAGAGAAAACTGACAAAGTTGGAGCCGCAAAAAAGAAAACTGGGAAAAACTGCATAGCATCTATTATATAATGGCCATAGTACTGCTTTTTCTTGTTCTGAAAAGTCCCCTGAAAGGAGAGGGTATTATGCTTTTCTTGGGCTCTGAGGACTTTTCAGTTCTTAATTATATAATTGCTGCTTGTTCATTTTAGTGTTTTACACTGCTAAGTCTTACAACTAAAATACCGCAATGATCCCTTGCATGAATATTTATAAGTTAGAGCTCATGTCTAAATCAACATTCTGCATTAGAGTTGTGTGTAATCTTCATCGTTTCTGGGAAAATCACTCATTTCCCAGGAGCGATTGTGACGTGAGGGTTAATATTGGAAGATTGGAAAATTTAATCAATTCTCACTCTGCTCTACACTTTCTTACTTTGCCTGTTCAAGCTTTCGCTTATGCAAATATAAAAGTAATACATAGATCAAAGCAGTTTCTGAAACCATAAATTACCTGACTCGCACTTACCCCTGTCTTCTATCCATGTGTCTACTATGTCTGTGCTTTGAGACTGATAATATGGCACATACACAGCTTTACACTTACAGTATCATTCACCGTTTTTTAACCCAAATGCTACAGGAGAACATACAGACCTAAGTCTATTAGTATAACTTCTTTTCCTTATAAGCAAGAACAATTTTCTTCCCTGGAGAAGAACAGTTTTGCAGTTACAGTAACAAATGCTGAGATGAGATTAATTTCAGCTGTATTTTTTTGTTAGCTACGATAAAACAGACAGCACACTGTAGACGGATGCTGTGCAAACCTGGGCTTCTGTTTTCTTTTTTTCTTTTTGTGGTTTGATTTGAGGGGGCAAATAGACCAGCCCAAACACTGAAGTGAATGATTCTCTCCCCCTTAGTAATACATGCTTTATGTGAGTTATGTGCAAGAGCAAAATAAAAAAGCCTATACTCACCTTCTTCCAGTTCCAATTCGGTGGTGCTTATTTACAGTCTTTGTTTTTCTTTCTTTCGACTTGCTTTCACTGAACGAGTTCGTCACGTTTGTGTCATCTGGCTAGGTCGCGGGCGACACTGCGGCCATTAATTGCGGGCGCTTTGCTTTATTCACTTCTCTGTGTGAACCTCGTCCACTCTTACTTTGGACTCTAGTTGGAATTCTGGCCAACGCCTTGGACAGAAATCCTAAGTCCAACACTCTTTGGGTTTATTGTTTCTGTGTTTGTCTTGTCCTGTCTGTGTCTCACTTGGATTGCAGAGACAGTTGTTGTCTTTGGTTGGGGCTGGCTAGTAAGGAATCGGTTTCCAAAAGGCAAGGGAACATGGGCGGTTAAAATGGGGGACAGTGTTCAGAGCTCATTGTCTGTGGTCTTTGGTGTGAGGTGTCCTGACAGTTCCCTGGAGACAATGGTTACTGCTATATTAGTAGGCATGCAGTAATCAGGACTGCCGCATGACAATCCCATTCGAGGAGTAGGAAGAAAGAAATAAACGTATGGGTCTTCTTAATTTTAATATTATTAATTTTGTAGGATCTGGACAACCCTTTAATAGCATCTAGCTACATCATTCCTGTACTCCTCTACCTCCCTGCTGTTGTCTCAAACATTGAGAGGGAGGGGGAGATCAGAGAGCTAAAACAGCTAGAAGGACAAACAGCTATGTGAAGGGATTACACAAACTCCACAGAATACAAAATTGTAGGGGATTATTTTGTAAAACGGTTAAAAAACGCTGCCCAATTTTGTATTTGGGAAGCAATGAAGTAATGCAGTAAAAAAAAAAAAAAAAAGTTCAATGCCTCTAAACAAAATGAAATATATTAGTTATTTTAGATAGGGTGTTATGATAAAAAGACTAACCTGTAATAGACTCTAAAACTCCAAACTTTTCAGAGCAGGTAGGTTAATGCTATACTCTGTTCTTATTTAAAATAGTTTATAAGAAGTTGTGGAACCATAGACATTAACACTGTTTTCAGTAGGATAGCCGGGGTCTCCCTTTTTTCTTGTTCCTTCTCACTGTCTCATGCACAAAGTCTTGTTGGGGTAGGTGGCCGACGAAACATGCATCGGTTGTTCCCATTAAAGTCTTTGAGAACTGAGGTAGTCAGTTGATTCACTCGCTACTTTCATTAGTTCATTGAGTTATGAGTGGAGTAGCGTGTTGTGCATGTTCAATAACTTGCGTCCATTCACAGACTCGTGCAGCATGAGAACAGGGAACAAGTATGGGGGACTCTGGGACTGTTTTCAGCAATTGGTGGGGGTCCAAGTGGTAGGACACCTGATGATCAGACATTCATCAATTATCTTGTGAATAATTGATGAACAAAATTTGGCCTCCAAATATGTTTTAAAATATTAAAGTGATATTCATATTCTGGTAAAAGACTACCCTACTAAAAAAAAAAATAAATGTATTTTTTCATGGTCTGAGGAAGCATAGAAATTGTAGATTTAAAAATGATTATCTTTATGCTTTCTGAGTTCAGAACTGTGATGTTTGGTGGTATGAGTTCCCAATTAAAAGCTCAGATGATTACTAAGGAGTAGGCGCTGTAGTCTCCCTATCAAGCCCCCCAATGGTAGTTTTTTCCTCAAATTTTATTTGGGGATTTTCTTTCACGTGCACTGTACTTTCTGGCTGGGCAATTTCCTGAGGCTAAGGACCACAACATTGCAAAAGTCCCTTTATAGGATCTATGCTTTGAAATAACAACAAACACCATCCAAGAGAATCTGTGGATCATGGTGACTGACACATGGAAAAGATGTGCCCAGTTGGCTTTGGAGTGGAATGCAAATGTTGCTATACATCTCATACCTCCAACTACCTTTGCTCTAATAATTACAGTCTCTCTGTAAGTCTAGTTGTTCAAAATATTTAATGAGAAAACAAGTTTTTAAGGTTTCCTTTTAGGAGCTCTCTCGGTAGTTATGTCTTAGTCATGTATAACACATACTAACTTTTTTTGATTGTTAAGAGATAATACCATGGTATGTGATTTCATCTTAGGATGGTGAAACTTTTAATAATCCTTTGGGAAAGATACGAGGAAACAGGGTAGACGATCTCTGGTGTGTAAGATACGTTAATGAACACTCTTTCCAGTGGACATGGAGAAAGGTGACCACCTTTTTATTTTTTTAAAGGCCTTTGTGATCAAAGAACAGATAACACAAAAAGTTGTGAAATCTCTTTCAAGCTAGACTTTGTGAAGTCCGTATGTCAAAAACAAAAAAAAAACACCACTAAAATCTGTGGCTTGTCACATATCGTCCATGCAATTCTTATTTTATCAGGCTGCTCCATTAATGGTCCACATGTTCTTCGATGAGCTAGAGAACTGTGATTGGAGACCCCAGACCCTAAAGCCAACGACAATTTCCTGTTATTTATATGGTTAATACTGCCAGCAGGGCAACTATTAACACCCCATTTGTCACGATCACGGTCGCAGAGTGGATTCCCTCTGGTCCACCGCAAAATGATGGTGTAGGCCATGCCGGGATGACGGAGTTCTAAGTGGTCCCTGTAGTCACCTCGAGCCCGCTGCAAAGGCGGATGGATTGCTGCTGGCAGGAGTCTACAAGGTGTACCCTGACGGAGCTTACTTGCAGTGGAGCCTAGGTATAGCGTGTTGTACAGACTCGATAGGTAGGCTCTAGTCGGAGGACAGGCGGTAAGGTCAGGGGACAGGCGGCAAGGTCGTGGTGAGGTGAAGGGAGGAAGGTTCAGGGCAGGCGGCTGAGGTTCGTGGTCAGGAGGATGAAGCAACCTGTTTAACGGTCACTCGGAACGATCAGGACAAGGATTCAGGAACGCGTTTCTTCTTGGCAACGGCACTAAAGGATTGGCGGGGAGTGGGTGGAAGCGTCAGGTAATTATAGAGGCAGGCCCCGGTAATTAGCCAATTTACGCCGCGTGGCCCTTTATAATTTCACAGCAGCTGGCACATGACAGGCCCTCTAATAGCACATGGGCGTCGCTGTGCGACCGGCGGGCAGGCAGGTCGGCTGCTGACGCCACCACTGCGAGCGCGGTCGGGTGAGTACTGGCGGATGGGGAGCGAGTGGCCGACTCCCGACTTATTATGTGGGGGCACGACCAGAGCTGCGACGACGCCCGACAGCGCCTGCGTATGCTGGGCTGCCAAGCGCCGTTCGACTACATTCACCCCCTTTCCCTCCTTCTTCCTTGGTGGAGGAACTTGGCACCAATCACGGTCTCAGGATGTTGTCTACCAGTCCCATGATCTCTTCTTCAGGCCAAACCCCCTCCAGTCTCGACTAAGGAAAATGCCGTTTCCCTATGATGGTTTCATATCAGGATTTCTTTTTCACAGCGAAGATGTTGGTTGACTCAGCTATTGGAAGACACTGGAGGTGCCAATCTCGGGAAAAAGGTTTCTGGACACAGGTCTTATCAACAAGGGACGTGGAAAGGAGTTGGGAATACGTTGGTGGGTTGCGGGAGCTGCGAGTTTTATAGGGGCAGGAGTTGCTGCGACTGAGTATTCTCAATGGTCCTACATTAAACGGCGGAACTAGTTTGTAACTGGGTACTTGAGCCGGATATTTTGGCACGAAAGCCACACCTTGTTCGCCAGGGGGACAAAAACTAGGGTGGGTTTCTATATTTGTCTGCGTGGAACCTTCATGCTGTGCGGACGCCGATGCTGCAGAGTTGGCGCGTTATGATTCAAAGTCGGTCAGGCATATCTCGGACAAAGATATCCGCAGCCGGCACTCAGACGGACGATAGCACAATGGTTACGGATTCGTGATGGGCGGATGCTGGCCATACACAATGAAAAACGGAGAGGTAACGTGGATTCAGATCCAGGAGTTATATGAAAAACTACCTGCCCAAGAAGAAAAAGGCCCGTCATCTGTCGAGCTTGAGACAAAGTGCGGGCAAAAAAGCCCCAGGATCTGTATTGATTTTCTCACTACTTATTCCTTTCGTTGCGGGTGGAAGGACGGGAGCGTAGCACTCCAGGTTACCCCAAGCAACGGATGCAGAGGGGCCAGACCCTCGACACGAATTGAACCCCCGCTCCGAGACAAATATGCTGGGGAAGTTATGTAGCGCGAAGATTATGGAGCACACAAACCTGTGACCAAAATCATAAATTGGGAGCGATGGGTAGATCCTTGGACACTGCAAAGGGTTAAAGTGCGCCATTCTTCCGTAACACGGTCCGCTGAGACCACTCCAGATGGGTCGAGGAAGGAGGAAGATCCATGACGTAGCCATCGCCAATGTAGACCGAAGGGTTCTGACGGTGGGCAGAGTGGTTGGGAGCAAAGCGGGGTTTGTGGCGTGGGTTCTTGTTATCTCGGGCAGTAATGCTCAGGACTTCACGAAATCCATGCGTCACTCGCAAGCTGGCCACCTGTAAAAAGGGAAGAATAGTAGGAACGATTTGACATGCTCCTGGCGGTGACGGCTCCCATAGAGGGGACCAGTGTTCCCCCTTTCAATATGTCTGCGAGCGAACAGGACGGACGTAGTTTTCTCACTGGAGGCACCTTTTGAGATACCACGGTACGCAGGGATCAAGGCGTTCGGGCGAAATTTATACTGGGGCACGCCTCTCAACCAATCCGGCGCCAGGGAGAGCGCCATCCACGCTACCTGGACGTTCTTCGCTGCGGTCTAAAATGTATCTGGAAGTCGATAGCGCGAGACGAAGGGGGGAACCACCTGGCTTGAGTTCATTGGGCCGATTGGAGTTATGAAGATTTTTATTGGTTGGAGTAAATGGTGATGGGATACGAGCTCCCTCACAGGAGTTGTGACGGTTCGGTGGTCGCTGGTCACCGCCATGTGATGGTAGTTAAGCACGCCAGGGAACGGAGTTAGTAGCCAGGTTTTCAACCGAGCCCGCGCAAAGAGGGGATGGACTTGCTCGGAGTGAGGGCTACCAGAGGTCGTACCCCTGAGTGACTTGCTGGCGGTGGGCGGGGGGGGTACTGCGTGGTACCGAGTGTAATCAGAGGCGTAGTCAGGAAAGGCAGAATGTCAGGGCAGGCGCCGAGGTTGGGTGGTTGTGGTTGTGTGGGGGTTCGTGGTCAGAGACAGGCAGTACCGGTCAGGGCATGGCGGCCAAAAGGCCATAAAGGGTAGGACGTAGCGGAACGGACTGGTACAGGGTTACAGCAATACGGACACAAGGACACTTCAAAACTTATCACTAAGCACACCAAACAATCTAGGCACACAGGTGGGGGCGTAAACCATGTATATCGAAGGAACCCGGCCATAAGCCAATTACGTGGACATGGCCCTTTAAATTTACTCACCAGGCCGTCGCAGGCGCTGCGCTTAGGGGGCGCGCATGGCGCCCGACGGCAGGAAGACAGGAGCGCGTTCACGGAGCGGGGCAGGTAAGCAAAGACGGCGTGGGGACGAGGGTGGCGATGGGTGACCTGCCACAATTGCCGCGCCGCACGGCCCTGGCAGGCAGGGGAAATCGGCGCAGGGGGCATCGGTGCTCCGCGGAACCGCCATGACAGTTACACCCACCCATTAGGTCTCCCCCTCCGTTTTTTTAATACCTAGCAGGAGATCTTGGTGACAGATTGACCTTCGGCTCCACGAACGCTCCTTGGCCCGAACCACTTCCAGTCGATGAGAATGAACGCTTCCCCCTCTCACTGTGTTCTGTGCTAGCACTCGTGATCAAAGATGTCACACTCGCGTGGCACAGGGGGAAGGTGTGGACAGATTACGGGAGAAGCAGATCAGCACCTCCGGCTTGAGGAGAGAGACTGGAAGGCGTTCGGGACACGCAGAGTGGGAGGAGGGCAAAGCGAGTGCTTGAAGGAAACCGGGGTTTAAGCTGAGCACCAAGTTACCACAAAGGGAACCATATTATTTAGGGGCCCACTAGTAGTGGGAACTTAAGACAGTATCTGGACGCATAGCCAAAATACCCTATCACAGGTTAAATAACGGGGAGTCTCCGGTACTAGCGGCATCTGAAAACTTAGTACGAGAGGAAGCCTGTAGCAGGGCCTGACGAAGTGACTGCAAGAGTGCTTGATGTCTGTACTTGGGTCCAGCGGCAGGAACCGTGACACGGCAACGGCGTAGGGGGACGAGGTGGGCAGGGAGATTGAAACCAAAACACAATAAAAAAGGGTGGCGGCTTTAGCAGATCGAGTCTAGGGAATTGTAGGAAATTGCCCCGGGGAGATTGGTCAGACCAATTGTTACTTGCGGGCAGACACAAAATGTCGCGCAGATATGCGCCTAAGTTTTGGTTCGACCTCGCCACAGCCACGTTGGTCTGACGAGGTGGTCACGAAGATGAAAAGTCCAGCTGGACCCGTAACCTGAAGTACACAGAGCCCGCCAGAACTTAGAACAAAGGACTCCCTTATCCAGAGGTGAGGTGCGAGGGGAGCCCATGTAACCGAAAAAGATTTGGTGGGAAGAAGGTGGGTAGCTGGGGGTGGAGGGTAACGGAAGGCAGCAACAATGTGCATCTGGAAAATGTCACCCTACCCCAAATCGACCGTATGTTTCCGGATGAGGCGGCAGGTACCGCGTGAACAATAGTCCATAGCATTATGGGTCTAATGGCTTCTCAGGACTGGGAGAGGCAGAAGTACTGACCGCGGGTCTGTAGCGGGGACACTAGTTACGAGCACAAGAGGCACAGGGCTAGAGACCAAAGTCCCCGACACCGTCTTTGCATGAGAGTGGGCCACCAGGTGAGTAATATGGTCGTTGAGTTGTAAGGACTGTGAATCCAGGATGGGCCGGCGTCAGTGTGGGGACGACTGTCCCATTTAAGGATTCTGTGCCGCCAAAGAGGCGGACGTAGGTCTTCCTGGATTTGGTACCTGTAGAAGTTCATGGTAGCAAGCAGCAAGCAGCGTTCCGGAAGGAATAATGTGTTGTAGGGGCGGCTCCAAGTCTACCGTATCAGAGGTCTGGACGAGAGCGTTGCCTGACGTTTTTTTTTTCGCCGGTCGGAAGTGTAGGAAGAAATTAAAAACACGACGGCGAAAGAAAAGCGACTACCATGGCCTTTGTCCCGGATTCCAAGCGCTGGGCAGATTGTAGATAGAGGGAGGTTTGTGTGATCCGGGTCTATTCGATGGGGTTGGCAGGCCCTTTACAGAGGTGACGCCTTTCGGTAGGGGCCTACATTTTATAGCAAGGGTTCCGGTCTCCCCACATGGTATAGTTGCGCCTCAGTGGGGTGACGGATGCTTGGAGACGAACCTCCAAGTTCGCAACTTCCACGATGTGAGGTCTTCTGAAGAAGACGGCGCCGGCCACCAAATGAGTTTGGGTCTACTTCTCAGACAAAGGGCGGTGAGGGTCAGGCCGAGAGAGAAACAGGGGCAGAGACTGAAAGGGCTTTCAGCGTTTGAACGCCTCTTGGAGCCTCGGAGGACCGGATTTGGGCGGTCGGGTCACCTCTTCTTGCGTGAGGGCAACCTAAAGGGTTGCAACCAGAGATGAGTAATGCAGGAAAATATATTTGCAATAATAGTGTTCGCAACGCTACAAAACGCTGACAGGCCGACAGGCCCCACGGAGAGGCCATTGAGGATGTGGAGAGCATTGGTGGGGTCAATCTGTCGCCTCTTGATCGGACCACGTTGTACCTAAAAAGGGCAGTGAGTGTAGCGTTCAAAGAGACACTTCTCCAGCTTAGGCAATAAGGTGGGTGGGACTCGGAGACGTATTTACTGAGACACTGGCGGAGTGGGTGACGGTGGGTTCTCCAGGTCTCGGACGAATAGTGAGAATGTCATCCAGAAAGAAATACCAAGTATAACATGGTCCCGGAAGATCTCATTCACAACGTTTTGGAAAACCGGCGGTGCGTTACAGAGACCAAATGGCATGACTCAGATACTCGAGAATGTGGCCATTCAGGGTGTTACAAGGCTGTTTTCACTAGCTCTCATCTCGTAATTCTAAGAATGATTGTATGCCTCAGGAGATCTCCTATTTAGATAAACGATTTTGCGCCACCGTAGGCGTGGGAGGGGGCGGGGTGGGAGCGTCGCGGGAAGGATGAGGAGGGGGTAGGTATCAAAGCCGGCGATCACAGGCTGGGGGTACCGATCTTGCTGGTTTTTTGTTCAGGCCACGTATATCGATACAGGGGCAAGGGATCCATCTTTCTTCTCGACGAAGAAGAATCCGGCTCTCCGCAGGTTGATGCATGACTTGGTTTTTGAAGCCTTATTGCGTAGGTTTACTTTGATATAGTCGGTCATAGCTCTTTGTCTCCGGGACCGAAAGCGGGTAAACTCTGACTCAGAGAGATGGCGGTAAGTCAGACATGCAGATCTATAGGGCAATGAAGGTCCGGTCGCGGCGGCAAGATATCGGCCTGTTTTTCGGAAAAAAAACTCAGCATGTCCTGGTAAGGAGCTAGGCTAAGTACCATGGGAGGACTTGTAGGTTTGGTAACGGCCAATTGAAGGAGCGGGCGGGAATTCCGAAATTGCAAAGTATTGACTGTGCGGACCCAAACGAAAGAATTCGCCTGTGTTTCCATTTAGGGTCGGAGCATGCTCCTTGAACACAGGGGTCGGCCAAGGAGGATCTCAGAAGGGATGAGGCCAGTACGATAGAACTTCATTGTTCTGATGTAAGGCCAATCTGCAAGTTGACGGGGCGCTGTGCAGAACCAAAGAAATGGCGACCTTGAGGCATTCTGCCTGACGGAGGACACGAACAAGGGGTTTTCTGCAGGGGGGGTCCATCTGGAAGCCGTACTGAGGACCACCAGTGCACGGACTTAATGAAAGTTACGAGCGGACCCCGATGTCAGGATGGGACGGGCGGTCCTGGGAAGGTGCTGTACGGGCGAGGTTCGCCAAGGAAACGAAAGAGTCAGAACGAGGGAGGCGCACTGAACTTAGGGTTGGCTCTCCTACGAGCTAGGCTGCGGGAGTTTCCGGGCCGCACCGGACAGTCTCTCAATGAAGTGACCTCGGAACAGCGCCAGTAGAAGCACCTATGCCTGCGACGTCGCTAGCGATGCGTTCTCCTTGAGGTCTGATGTGCCTTTACAAGCATTAGGTTCGTCTCAAGAACGTTGCGGAGGAAAGTGGAGGGCGATGGAAGACAGGGAGCTAAGCGAGGTCAGGGATAGGTAGCGGATCCGTGGTACGGGTGGGACTCGCGTTGGAAGGCGGAGATCTTGTTGCTCTCGGCGGAACGGATACGTCGGAGGTGGCTACGAATCAGTTCGTCCAAGGAGGTAGGAGGTCGCGACCCGCGGAGCACCGTCCATAATACGTCCGAATGGCCTTGCCCAAGAAAGTAGCCACAGAGCTCGTTGTTCCAGGCTAGTTCGAGGTCAGGGTGCGGGAAATTGCCACGAGTAGAGTCCACCAGTGGCAGTGCTCCTGACGGAGGCGAAGCAGTGTCTGCGGTAAGCTGAGGAGGTGCGCCCGGGTGCCTCAAGACAGTCGGACCCTGGAGGAAGGTTGCCGTTAGCGTTAGCGGGTCTCTCGGTCCCGCGGAGTGGCCAGGCCAGAGACTTCGCTCAGTTAGGGAGGCTAATAATCAAGACGACTTTTAGACCGCCTCTGTGGGAAACTGATGACCCCCAGATCTCGCTGTGATATAGACATGACTGATGACAACTTGCACTTCTTGCGGGTCTCATCATAGCCGCAGCTGGGTGTGGCAGATGAGAGAATGGTTCTCACGGTGCAGGAGCAGGAGCAGCAGTGCCTGAGGACGCAACTGGAGCATGTGGGCGGCCAGCGGCCGCCAGGCGCGACGGTAGGCGAGGCCAAGGTTACTGATCATGGCTGCGATGTGGTCGATGCGTGACTTTGCTGGGTCAGACGAGCGTGTAACGTCCGGAGTTCGGGCGCAGAGGTAACATGGCGGGAATCCATGGCAGATTGTACTGTGACGGTTCGGTGGATCCGCTGGACCACGGCAAGCGATGGTAGTTAAGCTCACGCAGGGAAGGAGTTCTAAGTAGCCCCCGGTTTTCACCCGCAGCCGCCGCAAGAGCGGGGATGGACTTGCTGCGGCGTGAGGATACAGGTCGTTACCCTGACGTGACTTGCTAGCCGGTGGTGGCGGCGGTGTACTGCGTGGTACCAGAGTCGTAATCCAGAGGCGTCAGTCAGGAACAGGCAGAAGGTCAGCGGCATGGCGGCAGCGGTTGTGGTAGAGACAGGCAGACGGTAGGGCAGGCGGCAAACTGGCAAGGTCAAGGAAAACGTAGTCGGAAGGACTGGTACACGGTTAAGCTAATAGGACACAAGGACACTCAAAACTCTCACTAAGCACACCAACATCTGGCGGTTTGGGGATGCGGATCACAATATATAGGACCAGCGCACGGGCAAATAAGGCCAAATTACCCGGTGACATGGCCTTAACTTTTAACAGCCTCGTCTGGTAGGTTTTGCTTTTTTAGGTATTCGTTACTTTATGTTTTTACCGCGTTTCATTTTTTATACTAATTTTCATTTATCTTTGTTTTACCGTTGAAGCAGCATCTCGCGCAGCTAGGGGGCGCGTTCTTCAATGCCGCTCGACGGACCGCGGAAGACAGGAGCGCCACGTTCACGGCGAGGGTGGGCAGGTAAGCAAGCGGCGTGGGGTACGAGGGTCGGCCGGGTCTGTGACCGCAATGCCGCGCGCGAGCCATCTGGCAGGCAGGGGAAATGCCGCAGGGGCCCGCGGTGCCGCTCTGGCCCGCATGACACAGGAGTTAACGCCATTTCTCTAAGGCCAGCTCTTGATAGCCAGCAACTCGATCCCGATGTGAAATTCTTCTCCCGATGGTGGAGAGAAGGTCATGGAGAGACAGGCACAGGTGACCATCTTGCCCTTAGGTCCCTTTGATGTGAATTGCGCTGCCCCTCTAGACTCGAGGAGGCCATCCACCTTCCAGCAAGACTGGCTTTCTAGGCTATCAGGTCTGGTCAGGTACCGGGCGTCAGCAGCGATTCCTGCCTTAAGCTGACAACGAATGCCTTTTGGCCTCTGGTGGCCACTGGTCGTCGGGTTGAGTGTTCTCTTCCCTCGTATGTGCTATTATAGGTGCTCACCAATGTCGTGTAATGCAGGAATTAACTGTCGATAAATCATTAAAGAAGCCAGGAAGCGCTGTATGGCCCATCGGCACCCCGGCCCTAGGCCACTGCTCAAATCGGCCGACAATCTGGCAGGATCCATCTGTAACCTCGGTACCAGATGAAGTAACCAACGGGAAGGTGAGGGGTCTGGTGGAAAGGACATTTCTTCTAATTTGGTATAGACGGTGTTTGGCACGTCGTCGCTCTCCACAGCCAAGCAGACATGGCGAGCGATGAGCAGGGCGGTTCTAGGGGCGGGGGGGCGTGCGATCGCCAGGGTGCCGGGCTCTGGTCACACCAGGAGCGGGGGTGCCGCCTGCCTCGCCGCCGGCATGAACGCCCGCTGACTTGCGCGATGTTTTATAACAGTGCGCAGAGCCATGCAGCTGCAGGGAGGAGGCGGGACGGATCTTTCCCCGCCCGGGCCTCCCCCCCTGTATGTATCGGCGCTCAGCGTCGCAGGGGGGGGGCCAAAAGCTTTCCCGCCCCCCACTGCGAGGGCTGTTTCCTCGGCGCTAAAGCTCTAAAAACCGGGGAAATTCCTGGGGCTGGTAAAACAGGGGTAAGCAGCGTGTGACGCACCTGCTTACACCGCTCAGCGGGCCCCCGGAGCTGGACGCACGGCCCGGGGGTTTAGGTGAGTAATTTTTTGAAATTTTTTTAAAATTTTAGCTACGGGGGCACAGGCTACAAGGGGGGACTTTAAAATGGCTACAGGGGGCACCCTGGTACAGGGGGAAATTCACTGGCTAAAATGGGGGCAAAAGGGCCCTTACAGGGGGAATCATGGTACAATGGGGGATCATGGTAAAAGGGGGGGGCATAAACTGTCCCCGGGGGCATCACGGGGTTTACAAGGGGGGTTTTAACGGGAAGGGGGGAAACCCACTTGCTAAAAGGGGGGGCATAAACTGGCTACAAGGGGGCATAACGGGCGACAGGGGGGCTTATCACTGGATACAAGGGGGGCATCATTTGGTTTAAAATGGGGGCAAAAAATTGGCTACAGGGGGATCACTGGCTACAAGGGGGGTTTTTTAAAATGGCAAACAGGGGGCATCACTTGTTACAATGGGGGCATAATTTGGTCCCAAGGGGGAAATAACTGGCAAACAGGGGGGGGCAAAAACTGGCTACAATGGGGGCTATGGCTAAAAGGGGGGCCCTCACGGGCCCTACAGGGGGCATCACTGGCTACAATGGGGGCATCATGGCTACGGGGGCATCATGGTACAAGGGGGGCTTTCCACTGGCAAACCAGGGGGCTTTCACTGGTTTAAAATGGGGGCTCATGGTACAGGTGGCTCACGGCTAAAATGGGGGCATCACGGGCCTACGGGGGGCCCTACTGGCTAAAAGGGGGACATGGCTAAATGGGGAACCCTGGCTACAGGGGGCACACGGGCTAAAAGGGGGGCATCACTGGCTACAAGGGGGCCAAAAACTGGCTACAGAGGGGCATAACGGGTAAGGGGGTAACTGGTTTACAGGGGGCATCACGGGCTACAGGGGGGCTTTTAAACTGGTACGGGGGGGACACTGGCTTCGGGGGGGAATCACTGGTTTACAGGGGGGGCATCACTCGCTACAGGGGGGCATCACTGGCTCAAAGGGGGCACCCACTGGTAAAATGGGGGGAAAAAAACTGGCTACAGAGGGGCACCCACTGGCAAAGGGGGGGGCTCATGGCTACAATTGGGGCATCACTGGCTCCGGGGGGCCCATCACGGGGCAAAGGGGGGGCATCACGGGGCACAAGTGGGGCATCACGGGGGGGGGGGGTTACGGGGGTGCACCCTTGGCTACAAGGGGGGCCCATACGGTTTACAGGGGGCATAAATGGTACAATGGGGGCATCACTGGCTACGGGGGGGCATCACTGGTACAATGGGGCACCCACTGGATACAATGGGGGCATAACTGGCTACGGGGGGCATCATGGCTACAGGGGGCATCACGGCTACGGGGGGGGCATCACTGGCTACAATGGGGGCTCACTGGCTACAGAGGGGCATCACGGCTAAGGGGGGCATAAATTGGCTACAGGGGGGAAATCAAACGGGTTTACAGGGGGGCACCCTTAAATACGGGGGGCACCCCGGGTCGGGGGGGCATCAGGGCTACGGGGGGCATCACTGGTCAGGGGGACATCACGGGCTACGGGGGGCATCACTGGTTCGGGGGGCCCATAACTGACTCCCAGGGGGCATCATTTGGCTACATGGGGCATCTACGGTACGGGGGGGGCTTCACTGGAAACGGGGGGCCCTCATTTGGCTACAGGGGCATCACTGGCCACAGGGGGGCTTCACTGGCTACGAGGGGAATCTGCTGGCTACGGGGGTTTTCTGGCTACAGGGGGGGCCCCCCCCCAACGGGCTACGGGGGGGGCATTATTGGCTAAAAGGGGGGCATCTACGGGGTACAGGGGTCATCACTGGACAAAGGGGGAAATCACCGGGCCCAAAAGGGGGCACCCACCTGGTACAGGGGGAAAACCCCTGGAAAAGGGGCATCACTGGTACGGGGGCTTCATTGGTACGGGGGCTATACGGGGTACGGGGGCTACTACGGGGCCCTACAGGGGGGCATATTACATGGTACCATTGAGGTGTTATAGAGGGGGCCCATTTATATAGAGATAGGTTTTTTTGGTAGAGAAGTGTGATAAATTGAGGGGGTCTAAGATGTTTTTTTTTTGTAAATTTTACAGTGAAGAGTGGAAAGTAGTCGTCATGGCGTCTGGGCCCGATGGAAAAGAAGAAAGAGAAAAAGAACAAATCTTCAGAGACGTCACCTGTGAGTCACTAAAAAATTAAATTTACTGTAATCGCTTATAAAGTCTGCAGAGCCTGTGTACAGGGGTATCCACCATGGGATGGTTAAATGTATGCTGGGGAAAATTGGTTGTAGTTAATGGTTTATATCAGTAATGGTCAGTTTGTATTATCCGGTCACTATTTGGGGGGGAAATGTGGTCATGGTGTTGTTTTTTTTATTAGGTCAAAGTGTGGGGGGGGGATATGTGGTGATGGGGTGGGGGGTATTATTCGGTCACTGTGTTTGGGGGATATGTTGGGCATTGTGGTCTTGGGGGTTCTGCAGCCGTTGTTTTTTGGTAAATGTTGACTATTATTTTGGGGTTTTAAAATGTAGCAGATTGTGGTTTAAAACTTTTTTTTATATTTTGGTTTATGGGGAAGCCAAAGTGGCGCCCTTGTTACGGGGGGGGGGGGGGGGGGGGACATTTTTTTCACCTCGCCTGGTGAAAATTTTGCCTAGGAAAAATGCCCCGGCATTTGTCTCCAAAAACAGCAGGGGGGAAAAAACCAAAAAGTGTCTAGGCAGGGCCACACACAAATATAGAGGAGATCCCCGGGAAAATATCTTTCGAATTCTTGGGAAGGGCTGCTTGGGGGGTTGCACAGGGGCCGAAGGGGATGAAGAGATATTCAAAAATTGGCCATCTGTGTGTTAAAAGCAGCTTCTACTCATCCCCCTCTCGAATGCGGATTAGGTTGTAGGCCCCTCGCAGGTCTAATTTGGAAAAAAATTTATTGCCCACAAAACCCGGCAAAAAGTTTGTGATCCCAAAGGCAAGGGGTAAGGTTCTTCACAAATGAAATTTTTTTAAGTCCCCCATAATCATACAAAGGGCCCCAGGGAGCCATTTTTCTTCTGCACAAAAAAAAATCCTGCCCCCCCCGGAGAGGAGGACTTGCGTATGAAGCCCTTTTGGGGGGTTTTCCCCAATTTTGGTTGACATGGCCCTTTGGGGCTCCGGGACCGAAAAGTGGTTTTTTTAGACCCTGCTCGGGAGGACTGGTTCCCAGCACTAAGTCAAAACGGGCAGTCGTAGGGGCGATGAGGGGGAAAGGGTTCGGGCTTCTCAGGAAGCATCCGCATAATCCCGGTATTCCGTGGGCAGACCGGGCAGAGGCCTGGAGGAGGGTTTGGGGAAAAAAGAGAGCGCACCAGGCGTGGTGCCACCAGGCAAAGATTCTGGCGTCGGCCCCCAGTGCACGACCTATCTGTTTCCATTAAAGCTAGGGCATGGCGCGCAGCCAGGGAACCCCCAACAGGATCCCCAAAGGGAAGATCGAGACAGCGTAGAAGGAGTTTTCTCCTTGTGCAAGACGCCCATGGAGGGTCATGGTTTGTCTGTCCGGATGGCTTCCAAGAAGCTCCCCTGGAAAAGGATATCACCAAGGTTTCCAGCTAACACTGGAAGTGATACGGGGACACCATGGCGGCATGGATGAAATTCCCCGGCGGAACCGGAGTCGGAAAGCAGGACCCGGGAAACACAAGCCCCGAGTCAGTCGTTTTCCCCAGGCTAGTAAGGCACGGAGAGGAGAGTTCCGCTGGGGGTTTCCTCCTCAACAGGGCCCTAGGTGCGGGCATTTCCCGGCGTTGGGGGCGAAGCGGACAGCTCCTCGAAATTTCCGGGCTGGGCAGATAAGCAGTTTTCGCACGCCGTGGGACCACCCCTGTTCAAAAATGTAGGCCTGATCCACGTGCATGGGCTTCCCCACGATTGGGAAGTGGAAAGGGGGCCCTCTGGAACACCCAGGCCAGGGTCGTGACGGGGGGTCGACCGGGTCACGATCTTGCAAAGCCTTCTTGCCTCTCAGCAAAGCTACGTCTATGCGAGTGGCCAGGTGGATTAATTATTAAAGGGAAAGCGGCAGATCTCTTGCTGCAAGGGCTCCCTTTAAAGCTGCTAGAAAGGCCTTTTTTAAAGGGGGCGACAGGGCAGCGTTTTCCAGAATAACTTGATGCCCCGGGTCGAAACTGTACCGAAGTCTCCCACCCGGGGTTCGCCCCGGCGTAGGTTCAAAAGTGCCCTCTAGCAGAAGATCCCCGGGGCGGTCCCCGAAGACACTGCGGAATTTTGGGAAAGGCCTGCGGTCCGCAGTACGGTTTCTCCCGTCCCCTAGGGGTGTAGCCCCAAACCAGGCCCCTTTCCCCCAAACAGGCGACCCCAAACGCCACCCTTTGGAATGTTTAGACAGGAATTTGGTCCCCCATTAGCTTGATATACATGGTGCACGGGTGAGGGCTCCCCCGAGGTTGGGTCGCCCTCAAATTTGGTGGGGGGGTTTTTTGGGTAAACGGAACCTGGGGCCCAACGGGTCGGGGGCGTTGCTGGAGCGGGAGCGGGCAGGGGAGGTGGGGGTGTGGGGTGGTGACGAGCTGCTGCATCATGGTGGTCAGTTGATCCACCTGTTTCACCTGCTGGGCAGTTGCTGAGACTGCGGGGAACCACATGAGAGAGGTCCTCCACATGGGAACGGGACCCTGGGGGATCCATGGGCCCGGGTCTTACTGTCTGGGCCCGGTGAGAAGTGGATCCCTGGCATGAAAAAAATGGTTAAGCCACCCAGGGAGAGGAGTCTAAGTGGTCCCCGGGATTCACCCGAGTCTACCAAATGCTCTCCTGGTGACTTTCTTGCGGTAGCACCGAGGTATAGCTGGTAGAATGTAAAGGGAGGCTCATAGTCGGGCAGGCGGTAAGGTAAAGGCAGGCGGCAAGGGCGTGGTCGAGGACAGGCAGGAAGGTCAGGGCAGGCGGAGGGTTGTGGTCAGAAGACGGGGGCAAACGGTAGGGTACACGGAAAAATCAGGACAAAACTTCAGGAACCTTTCTCTATAGGCAAAGGCATAAAGATCTGGGGGGAGTGGGGGGAAGGCCCGGTAATATAGAGCAGTGCCGGTAATTAGCCCAAATTTTCCGGGGGGTGGGCAGCCTCCGGGCGCGCGCGGGGCAGCGGAGGTGCTGACGATGGAGCGCGGCCCAGTGGTCTGGCGGCAGGCGGCGAGTGGGGACCGTCGCTCGACACCCCGGGGGGCGGCACTTGCCCCCCTAAAGGGGGCACCCACAGAGCTGCGCGGCGAATACAGCCTGAGTTTCGGGCTCCGGGGCCCCTTCCAACAACCCTTGTATAGGAGGAGCTTCTCTCTGCCAAAAAAAATTTTGTAGGTTTGGCAGCACCCGGTAGGGTGGTTTCCCAACAAAGCCCCTGTGAATGAGGGTCTGTTTTTCCCGAACCTTTTTGGGGCTGTTAAGAAGATAACTAAGGGAGGGTATGAATAGATCTTGAATAAACAAAAGTCAGTAAACAGATTTGAATTCAAACTAAAAAAGGGACTTTGAAACTTGCTGAGGTTTTTGCCAAAATCTCAGGCTGGATCTTGAAACTCCACTGGACCCGGGTTCAGGAAAAAATGCCACGGACTAGTGCCCGTTTTGCTCTAGTTGTTTTATGCAGGGCGCTATCAGAAAATTTAGGGCCCCTTCAGTTGAAGATCGGGCCCCCCCCGCGGCCCCCCCCTCGCCAACCCCATCGCCCCGCCCCCACTCAGACACAGCCCCCCCAGCCTCACACACATACATCCCCAAAGCCTCACACACAGCCCCCCCAGCCGCCTCCTCACACACAGCCTCCTCACACACAGCCTCCCCACACACAGGCCTCCCTACACACACAGCCGCCCCCCCCACACAAACCGCCCCCACACACAGCCGCCCCCACACAAGGCCTCCCCACACCCTGGCCCCCTCACACACAGGCCTCCCCACACACACGCCTCCCCACACACACAGCCCCCACACACACAGCCTCCACCCACACACACACAGCCCCACACACACAGCCCCCACACACACAGCCTCCAACACACACCAGCCTCCACACACAGCCTCACACACACAGCCTCCCCACACACAGCCTCCCCCACACACAGCCTCCCAACACACAGCCGCCCCACACACAGCCCACACACACACACAGCCGCCCCCCACACACAGCCTCCCCCCACACACCGGCCTCCCACACACAGCCTCCCCCACACCCAGCCTCCCCACACACAGGCCTCCACACACACACAGCCTCCACAAACACAGCCTCCACACACAGCCTCCCCACACAGGTCTCCCCACACAGGCCTCACACACAGCCTCCCCACACAGCCTCCCCACACGGCCTCCACAGCCACAGGGGGGGGTCACTGGGGCGAGGGGGGGCCCTTAAAATTGGGGCCCCCCCAAAAATCCCAGGGGGGGTGGGGAAAAGGGGGGCCCGCCCCTCTAAACCCCCCCTCGGGAAAAATTACAGCAAAAACCCGCCCCCTCTAAACCTCGCTGAAATTTTCTCCAGCCCCCCTTCTTTTTTTGTTTGGGAGCCGGCCAAACCTTTTCCCCCCTGCCGGCCAGGGGGCCCCACTGAAGCCCCCCCCCAAATAATAGGAAGAGAGGGGGGGGCCAAACCCCGACCCAAGGGGGACCCTGGAGAAAGAAAGAATTTGACAGAGCTGAAAAGTGCCCGTACAGTCACGGGGCTGCTTTTGGGGGAGCGAAAACCCCCCTCTCCCAGCGCTGACCCTAAAGGGGGGCCCCCTCTCCTTCACACCCCTGGGGGCCTTTTAAACGGGCCCCCCCCCCTTTTCCCAAAATCCACTGAGCCGAAAGGCCCCCTTCAAGGGCCCCACAGTTGCCGCGGGGGCCCCGGTGAAACAGGGGGGGAAACAAATTTTAATAAAAAAGAGGGCCTGCTTCCCCCGGGGGCCCCCCCCTTTTTTCCCCGGGGCCCCCCGGAAACGGGATTTACTGGTTTCATTTTACTTTTCCCAATCCCCTGCTTCTGGCCCCAGTCTTAAAATAAAGGAAAAAACCCCCGGGGCCATAATGGGCAAAAAAAACTACAAAGGGGGCCAGGGGAAAAAAGGTTTTTTCCGTTAAATATTTTTTTAACAAAATGTCCTCGTTTCCCCGGGGTTTGGGCGCGTGCCCCCAGCGGGCGGGAGCACTCCCTGGGTTTCCGTTTTTTCCACCCCCGGGGTTTAAAACCAAAAGGTTTTGCAAAGGGCCTTTTAACGCCTACCGGGCCCACCACCCCCTAGGGGGTTAAAGTGGGCCCCCGGGGAAAATTTTCACCTTTCCCCCGCCCCCCCTTTTTCCCCGGGGGGGGGAAGCCCCCAATAAACGCCCCTTGGTACGGGGGAGGGGGAAAACTTTTTATTTTTTTTTTTTTTTTTTTCTTTAAAAATTAAAATCTATAAAAAGGGGGAAACCCCCGGGCCTTTGTTAAAAAACCATCACAAAGGGACCCCTTTGGCTCCCTTAATATACACCCAAAAAAGAGGGCCCTGACAATTTTAAAAACTTTAAAAAAGGGGGCCCTGATTCTATATAGCTTTTTAAAAAAGGGGGCCCCCCCCCCCCCCTTGCTATTTTCAAACAAAAAAAAAGGGGCCCTGCCCTTATCAAATTGTGTTACATAAAGGGGGAAAAATTTATCTATGTTTTTTACTTTAAAAGGGAAATTTTTTTCCATGTACATTTAGTTTATAGGGTGGGCCCCCCCCCCGGGAAATAAAACCCCCCTTTGGGGGCCCTTTAAAGGCCCCCCCCAGTCCGAAAACGGGGGCCTTTTTGACAAATTTTAAAATACGGGTTTAAACCCCCATTTAAAAGGGACCACTTTTGTGGTGGGAAAAACCCCCCGGGGCAATTTCCCAATTAAAATATATTTTTAAAAAAAAATATTTATAAAATATATAATATAAATTTATTAAAAATATATATAAAATTTTATAAAAAATATTTTTTTAAAAATATATAACAAAGGGAAAAACCAATTTTTAAAAAAAAAAAAAACCCGAAAAAACCCTTTGGGGTAAAAAAAAATTAATATAAAATTTTATTTGCATTTTGCAGTAAAGAAATAAGAAAATTTAAACCCCCCCCCGGGCCCCTAAAAAAAACCTTAATACTTGGTGGAAAAACCCCCCTTTTTTTGGAAAAGGAAAACCAAGCGCCCAAAATGTTTTTTTTTTTTAGTTGATGATAAAAGGTTTTTCCCACAAAAAATCGGGAAAGGAAAATTTTTGGCCCACTCCTTTTTTGCAGATCCCCCTCAAAAACAAAAAGTTTTGAGGTTTTTTTGTAAACGGTTGGAGGTTTAAAAATTCCTTGGACCACCCCCAAAGCGTTTGGGGGGGGAAAAAAAAAGCCAGGGAAAAGGCCGGGAAAAAAAAGGTGGGTTTCCCCGGGTTTTTTTTAAACCAGAGCCCCCCCTGAAAAAACCCCGGGTTTAACTTGGGAGCCCTCCCCCAGGTCCCCCCTACCCCAAAAACCGGCCCCTTTGTTTTTGGGGGAAAACACCCCGAGGGGGAAAGCGGGGGGAAAAAACAAAATGGGAAGGAAAGGCCCTTAATGTTCGGGGACGGGCCCAAAAGGGGCCGGGAAAGGGGGCCCAAAGGGTTTTTTGGTGGGGAAAACGGGCCCGGGAAAAGGCCCCGGGGCCCAGGGGGGGCCCAAAAATTCATGGCCCCAAAGGGACGGGCAAACGGAAAATTTAAAACCGGTTTTAATCAGAAACAAGGACCCCAAAAAAACCGTTTTTCCCCCAATAGGCTAAGGGCACAAAAAGGAACCCCCGGTGGGGTTTTAAGGGGAAGAGGCGGGCTTAAAAAGGGGGGCCGCGCCCCCGGCCCCAAATACCCCAAATTAACCGGGCCCCCCTTTTGGCCCCCCTTTTTAAATTTTTAACACTTGCCAGCGCGCCCTAGGGGGGGCCCAAAAAACCCCCCCCCCCCCCCCAAGGGGGGAAACAAAAAACACTGGGGGGCGGGAAAAGTGGGGGGTTAAATTGAGATTTGGGAAACCGGCAAGGGGGACTTTTTGGGTGCCCCGGCCCCCCATTTTCCCGGAAACGCACGCCGCTCACAGCGGGGAACAAAAAGCCCCTTTGCGCCCCGGGGACGGGGGTTTTCCCAAGGGGCCCACCCTTTGACACTTTTTTATTTCCCAAACTGGGAAGTTTAAAACCCCCCCCTTCCTTTTTTTTTTTTTTTATGGGATTAAGGCCCTTTAGACGGGCCCAAAAGGCCACCCCCTATGGCCTTGATGTCCTTTTTTCCCCTTTACCCCAACTATTTTTTTTCCCTTTGGCTGAAATGGTTTTTTTTGGGCCCCCATTTCCCCCTTGCGGGAAGGGGAACCCAGCCCAAAACCCTTTTTTTTGAATGCCCCCAGCAGGGGGAAAAGAGCTTGCCCCACCGGGTTTTTAACATTAAACAGGGGCCCCCTACCCGACTTTTTTAAATTTTTAAAAAGCATTTAAGTGCCCTTTTTTCCCCCTTTAGCAGAGAAAACCCCCCCAAAAACAAAAAATTTTTTGGTTTCCACCCTAAAGGGTTTTTGGAAAAGGGGGGAAACAGTGTTTTTTTTTTTTTTAGATGGGCCCAGCTTTTTCCTTTTTTCCTTCAAAAAAACGGGAGTTTCAGTTAATCCCCAAAGAGCAAATTTTTTTTTTTTTGGTCTAAATTTTGACCCCACCCAAAACCTTTCCCTTCCCAATAAATCAAAAAAGTCATCCATTTTGGTTTCTTTGGGCCCAAAATTTCAAAAAGGGCCCCCTCCCACATTCCCCTTTTTCTTGAGGGGGGGCCCTTGGGTTGGGAAACTGAAAGGTTTTTTAAACCCAAATTAGGGCATGCCCTGTAAACCACCCTGCCCCAAAATTTTAAACAGGACCTCTTTTTAAAAAAAATCTGTAAAAAGGCCCGCCCCCCCCCCCCAATTTGGCAGGGAAATTTTTCCCCCCAGTTTTTTTTTTTTAAGGGACCCCCCTGGCGAAAAAAAAAACATTGATCTTTTTTTTCCCGGGAACCGGTTTTTTTCCCTTTTGTTGGGGCCCTTTTGAAAAATTCAAACCCATTCCACCCAAAAATTTTGGTTTTTTTTTTTTCCAAATTTTTTTTTTGGGGAAACTGGGGTTTCCCAGCTCCCCCTTAGATAAATTTAGAATTTTTTCCCCCCCTGTTTTTTTTTTAAAGGCCCTGAAACTTTTCCCCCTTTCCCCCTAAAATGATCAAGGATACCCCAGGGGGTTTAAAAGTTTTTTTTTGGCCCCAGATCGAGGGTCTATTTGGACAGCCCTTTTTTGTATTTTTTTTTTTTCCCCATTTTTTTTTTTACTATTGCACCAACAGTTTTCCCCCTTTTTCTAAACCATGCCCTTATTTTTAGAAAGCTTTTTTGGGGTCTTCCCCATTTTTTTGGGGAGGTTGAGTTTGATTTGTTTTAATTTTTGAGTCGGGGAAAGGGAGAAAATTTGGGGTTAAAAGGTGACTTTTTTAAAAAATGCGGGCCCCTTTGTTTTCGGGTAAAAATTTTTGATTAGGAGGCCCCTAAGGGTTTTGTAGGGAAAAAAACCCCTCTTAGGTTTTTATTTTTTCAAAAAGGGCCCAAAAAAAGGGGCCCCAAAATTTTTCCGGTTTCCCGTAATTACCCCCGGGGAGTGCCCCAAAAACGGGGCCAAAAAAACCCCCCTTTTCATTACGGAAATTTCCCACATTTTCTCATAAAAAGAAACTATGGTTTCGAAGCCGCCGGGGCCCCGGGGAGAAAATTTTAAAATGTATTTTTAGCGGCGAAATAGCGCCGCTAGCAGGGGTTTTGCCCCTTTGGGGCCCGGGCCCGAAGTCCCGGCCCCCCCCTCCCCGCCCCCCCCTCGTCCAAACAGCGAATTTGGGGCCGGGGGTAAAAAAAGCAAAAAAATTTGATAAAATTTTTTTTATACAAAAGCCCCTTTTTTTATGGTTTTATTTTTGATTTTTCAAATCTCCCCAATTTTTAAAAATTAAACCCCCTCCCCAAAAAAATTTTAATAAAACCTTTTTTTTTTCTTTTTCTTTTTCCCGGGGGGCCCAAAATTTTATAAAAAAAAAAAGGGGGATCAAAAATTTTTTTTATTTTTTTTTCCACTGTAAAATATTATATATATAGGGTCTCCCCTCTCTCTCTTTTTTAATAATAATATTTTTATATAAAATATAAATTTATATAATAAAATATTTTAATTAAAAGATAGAAAAAATTTAGTTTTGGGTTTTAGAAAAGTAGTTTAGTTAAAAATAGATAGATAAAACACACAAACAAAAAACCCCTCACAAAAGTGAGTTGAAAACCCCCTCATTTTTTTTTGGTAAAAAATTTTGAAATTAAAATTTTTTTCAGGGGACAATTTCCCTAAAGATTTTGCCCTTTTTTTGTTTAAAAACGGGAAAAAAGCAGTCAGTTTTGAAACCCGGGAAAATTTTGGTTGTCCTCAAAAAAAAACCTCAACCCCCCACAGTCATCAATGTCTAAACTTTTGGCAAAAAAAAAGTAAAATAAACCCAAATTAAAAAAATTTGGGGTTCCCCCAAATTTTGCCATTTTCCCTCTCCCGGGTTTTTCAGGGTGACTGAAAGTCCCGCTAAAAGGTTTTTTTTTTTTTCCCAAATTTTTTATAATTAACCCCCCCCCCCCCCCCCCCCCCCCCCCCCCCCCCCCCAAATTTTTTTTTTTTTTTTGGGGTTGGGGTTTATTGCTTTTCACATTTCCTCCCCCTTTTCCCCACGGGAAAATTAAAACAGGAAACCCAAAGAGTTTTCCTTTTAGGGTCAAAAAAATAATTTTTTCCCCCCCTAAAAAAAAGATTACCTAAAAAAAAAGAAAAAAAAATTGACCCCCCTTAAAAATGATTTTTCCCCAGCATGGGGGGCCAAGCCAAACCCAGGGTTTTTTTTTAGAAAAGGGGTTTTTTCCAACCACAAAAAAACTTTTTCCCCCCGCCAGGGGCCCCAAACCAAAAGGGAAGGGGTTGAGGGGGAAAACGGCCCCAGCTTTTTTTTTTTTCAAAATGGAGGGTAAAAAAGTGTTTCCAGAAATTCCCTCCCAGAAATTTTAAAGGGGTTTGGGGGGGCCGGGTTTTTTCATTTGCCCCAGCCCAAACGCCCCCACCCCTGCATAAAAATTGGGCCCCCCCCCCCTGAAAAAGGGTTTTGTTGCCCCCCAAAAAAGGAAGCCCCCTTCTAAAAAAATTAATGCCAAAAAAACCCCCCGCAAAAAAATTTTTTTTTGGCCTGAAAAACAAAAAAACGGGGGCTTTTGGATTCCGGAACCGGGCCCCCAAAACTTTTGGAAAACCCAAGAAAAAAACTTTTTTGGGGTTTTCCTTTTTGGTTTTTAAAGGGGTTGTGGGGGAAAAAACCAAAGGTGAGGAAAAAAAAAAAGGAAAAAGGGGGTTGCCCCTTGAATACAGCCCCACGGAATGAGGTTTTTTGGGACCAGGGTTTTTTGGGGCCAGCCGGGGGGGTTTGCGGGCTGGGGGGAAAAACTCCATTTTTTTTTTCATTAAGGGAACCATAAAATTGGCCCCAACCATTTTTACTGGGGGGAACTTTTACAAAGGGAGGCATAAAACCCCCCTTTCAAAAACCCTGGGCCCCCCCCTTGGGGAAAGTTTTTCCCAACATAAAGGGGGCCAAAAACCCCCAAATACCCCCTTCCCCAGCCCTCATTTTTCCCCTTGCTAAAAAAAAATGGGAAAGGGGGTCCCGGGAAAGGCCCAAAAACCCCCATGTTTTTTCCAGCCCTTAAACCCCTTTTTTGGCCCAACCTGTAGGGAAACCCCCCAAAATTGGGAAGGTAAAGGGAGCCCAAGGAAAGGCGTTTCTATAAACTCCATCCCCCAAGGAGTAAACCCCAATTTGGCCTTTAAAAAAAAATTTTTTCCCCCCAACAAAAAATTGAAACCTTATTTTACAACCCCTTTTCCCTTTTTTTTTCCCAATTTAGGGGGTACTCGATTTTTTTTTTTTCCCCTTTTGATGCTTTTTGGTTATTTTGAGGGAAACTTTAAAATTTTTATACTTTTTTAAACAAGTTAAAACCCTGATATTTTTTAACATTTAATTAAAAAAGGGGCCCAAAATCGTTTTTTGTAAAAAAAAAAAATTTAAAAATTTATGGATTTTAAAAACTATTCTTTTGCCCTTTGTTTTTTTAAACCCCTCAAATTGCTTTTTTAGCCCAAAGAAAATTTTTTTCCCTTTAAAAATTAAATTTTTAAATTTTAACCTTTATCTTTTTTCCATGAAAACCGGAAAAAACCCCCCAAAAATTTTTTTTCCTTTTTTAAAAATTTTTAAATTTTTTTTTGAAAACCACTTTTATCAATTTTACGGGGTTTAAAATTTATAAAAAAAAAGAAAATTTTAAAGAATTTTTTGGGCTTTGGGGGTTTTTACATAAAAAATTTTACAAAAAAAAAAACGATCCCCCCCTTAAACCCTTCAACGGGGCCCCCTGTAAAATCAAGAAAATTTCGGGAAACCCCAAAAACAGGGGAAGCGCCGGGGGGGCCCCCCCCCGCAACCATCCCCCCCCTTTGGGGCCCCCCCCCCCACTAAACAGTAACCCAACCCAAAAAAAAAAATCAAGTGCG